>CAEGAF010116554.1:0-25604 GCA_903067075.1 Micropoecilia bifurca
TGTCAGGTTCTGTATTTTTCTGAGTTTATTTTGAAGTTTCCGTGTAGTCCTGTTTCCTGTGAGTCCTGTCTCTGCGTCTTCCCCGTTAATTGTTTTCCAGGTGTTTCTAGTTTTCTTGATTACCCCTTGTGTATTTAGCCTCCCCTGTTGTCTCTGTTCCTTGTCGGGTCTTCGTCATACTTTAGTCATTCGTCGTGTCACCACTCTGGTTCCCTGTGCTTGCTGTTGTTGAGTTCTTCGAGTTTTTTCATTAAATATCATTTTCTTCACCTACCTCCTGGATCCGTCTGCGTTCCTCCTCACCTCCTCAAACCCCACACCGTGACACAAAATATAATAATTATATCAACATATAATAATAAAGCTCTGAAATATTATATTTAAAAAGTATACTTTAAGTACACTCTTAAGTACACTTGAAGTTGTTCCAAAAAAGTATAATATACTAAAATATACTATTAGTTTTAATTTAATACTACTAAAGTATACTAAGCACAAAATTAGTTGTTCCAAAATAGTACAGTTTAAGTACATTGATAAAAGTATACTAAAGTATGTTAAAGTTTAGTATACTAAAGTGTACTTTTTTCACCTGGGTATTCAAAAAAATCTGTTTTTAAATATGTTTTGCTAATTCCATGAAAATCACCTACACAAAGTATTTCTCTTTAATTAACCAATTTAAAATATATCACTGCCAAAAAGGATCACACTTTAAAATTGTATTTTTTAATGAAACGGTGTTTTAAACACCGCACACTCACACAAGAAGAAAAGGTTTGTTATCCCAAAATAATAAGATAAATATTGTTATCTCAAAATAATCTGATAAGAAATGTATTTTTACGCATGGGAGCTCTTGAGCTCCTGACTGATAAGAACGCCATTTTGACAAGACAGGAATGCTAACAGTTGCCTTGTGAAACGTAGATAGGGAGGCTGTTTGATTATGTGACGCGACGTCCTGCCATACAGTCTCACATCCCGAGCAACGAAGGTGGGACTCATAATAGAAACGACGGAGAGGGGAGGAGAGACAAGAAGGGAGGGGAGCCTGTCAGTGCTACGCATCTGTAGGAGCGGAGGAGAGGGAGGAAGGGGACAGCCGAGCAGGTCAAGATGAGATCCGCGGAAGCAGCGGCGGACAAACGCGAGGACCCCGTCGAGAGAGACCGAGGATGAGAGAGAGGGATCCGGGCTGCATCGCTCAAACATGGAGGCGCAGTGACAGCAGCTCACGTTAGAGGAGATCATCTCGTCGTAGCCTTGCAGCATCATCCGTCCCCCATCGCCAGTAAGCCGAGCGGAGAGGAGGAGAAATGGGCTCCCACGTTGTGCAGACCCTGCGTCAGGGAGTGTGGGCGTCTCTGACCGGCGGCTGGTACCACGACCCGGACCAGAACAAATTCAACAACTCCTGCCACCTCTATCTGTGGATATTCCTCCTGATGCTCCCGCTGTCTCTGCATCTGGTGAGCTTTTCGTGAGGGGATCGTGATGTTCAAGGCCGCGAAGGTTGCTGCGAGGTGTGTGTGTGTGTGTGTGTGTAGAGCAGTGTGTGTGCGCGCGCGCGTGTATGTGTGTGTAGCAGTGTGTTCATGCGCCCGTTTACTCCGCGTTGGCTAAACAACCGACGGATCTGCAGGTATGTGATGTCGCTCGCTGCAGCGTCCAGAGACAGCGAGCATCGCGGGTGGAGGAAAAAAAAAGAAAAACAGACGAGCAATGTCGCACTGTTTTTCCCTGCATGCAAGGCATGGCTGCTCCAGGATCTGACAGCAGTGAAGAAACAGTGTTCATGATGATGATGATGAGTGCTACACAGGCTCCATCAGTTATGATTCTTTTGGTTAAAAGCATTTTACTTCTATTATTTGCCTTTATTGTCTGATTTCAAACATAACTAATATGCTGCTACCCCCTTAACTGAAGGTTGACAACATTATATTACTGAACATACTAAAGAGTATCATTTGGCTCCCCGCAGGCAATATCATGTAAAATCCAAGCTGCTCTAATATTAGCTGCCAGTGTTTTAGAGAATGTCTCTCTGCACACCCAGAGGCTGCTTTAAATAGCTCGAACTCACTCAGATTGAATGGAGAGCTTTTGTCAACTTTAACTGTGAAGTCCTGCCACAGAGGACGTGTTTGACAGAGGTCTGGACTTTGACAGAGCCATTCTGACACAAAAATATGCTCCGATGCAACAAAGCGTGGGTTAGTCCTTCTCCTGTTTATGAAATGTACACCCAGTTGCACTAAACATGCCACCATCATGTTTCACAGGGCAGATGCTGCGTTTCAGCACCACCTATAGCGTTTTGCATAGGTAAAAGGTAAAAAAAATAAAATAAAAATGACTTCTGTCAACCTCCTTTTTTCTTTTTTTCTTTTTTTTTTTAGAGTTTTAGCATCTTTGTCACTTGATTATGCAGGCTCAAAAATGTGGATGTTGTGAAAAAATTCAATATGTTTTTGTAACCAATTTCACAAAGTGAAAGTTGTGATTATGGCTTACAGAAAGCGAAAACCCAAAATCCACTGTCTAAGAATATTTGAATATACATAGGATCTATTTTGGAGTAGCTATTTTAACGTCGGAATGTTTTGTTGTGAACATTTGACCATCCACACCATCATGGGGATGTCTGCTGACTTGACAAATGTCCACAAGACATTTATTGACACCCTCCACAAGTAGGGTAAGCATGGTTGCTCGCAGAGTGCTGCATCCAAGCATTTTTATAGAAAGTTCAGTGGAAGGAAAATGTATAGTAGGAAACGCTGCTCTACAAACAGGGAGGATTGTTGAGCAAAATCTATTCGAGAACTTGAAGAAGCTTCTCGAATAGAATAGATGCCAGCATCGGCGCATCGTGATCCACGACTCTTAGACAAATCCTACTTATGATGTGCAAATTTTGCATTTCTTATGGCAAGCCAGTCCTTAACCAGAGATGTCAGAAGAGTCTTTCATGGGACAAGGAGAAAAAACACTTATTCTGAATCCTGACATTCCTGTTTAAAATATCCCTTTTTTAATGGAGCGCACAAAACAGAGAGCAGTAATAATCAAACCTGGAGAAATAAAAGCTTGACATATTTCAGCTCATGTGTAATAATATGATATACAAGTTTTCTGAAATGAGAAAAAAAAATATCAATGAAATATGATGATTTCAAATTTTTCCATCTGTGTGTATCTGTATGTTAGGTGTGCATGTAGTGCAAAACGTAAGTCTGCCTAAAATTAGCTACATTTGTTATTAGCAAACAGAATGTGAACACATGGCACCTGAAATGTCAGACCCTACGATGAAAAAATGTTTCTTTGAACCGTCTTAACAAATACTCTTCATTTGTTGCAGTTAATTTTACTAGTTTTGCTCAAACTATAATTCTGACTTGAACCATTTCTGCAATCAGAATCGTAGCTTGAACAAAGCTAAGAAAATCAGTCATTTTTGAAAACATTTGCCTCAGATTGCTGCATCCTGTTAAGCCTTTGCTCCACTAAACCTATGATAGTGATTGCAGTTTGATCAATCGTGCAGCTCTACTATCCATCACCAATTGCTTACTTCTTCCTCTCCCATAAATGCCGGATTTATTGAGTGTACAGTTAAAAGTTGCCCCGTAAGCAGATTCTGTCATCTGAACCGTGAATCTGTGCAGACGATCAAAGCCTCCGGGTTGTTATTTTAAAACCTAACTTTGTTTTAAACTTAATTTAAACTGTGTATCCCTGATCTGTCTGTGTCCCTTGGGCTTTGTGAGGCTGTTTTATTCAAGAATGCTTTCCAACAAACCTGGGGGGCATTCGCAGAAAAGTTGGATTTAGACTGAGATTAAATCACACAGAATTGGTTAGATTTTGCTGATCAGGGTAAAAGGTTTCTGAATCCCAATCCACAGCACATGCACTGCTTTCTGTTCTGGTCTACCGCATGAAATGCCAATCAAATACACTGATGTTCGTGGATATAAAATACATGATACATATTATTTGCGAGGCTCTGTACTGATATCATTGTCCGCCTGCCAGAAGTCTTGTAAGTAAAGCGTGACTCATCTATTTCTAGTTTTTCTTTTGCCCTCAGCTTTCAACCTCCGTGAGAGAAATAAAATGCAATAATTCCCCCCATACCTCATATACATCACATCCCGATCTTCACAGCATAAACTTCAAGTCTTAAACATCTCCTTGGGTTCTCTTGCAGGCCCTGCCTCCTACCACCATGGCCCTGAGCATCTACTGCACCTCCATCACCGTCTTCTTCGTCCTCATCAAGCTGGCCAACCACCGGCTGCACCTGATGTTCGACGAGGGCGAGGCGGTGGTCCGCAGCAGCCTCTCGGACCTCAGCAAGGCCCAGGAGAAGAAGAGCAACGCCTCGGACTCCTGCCAGGCGGCGAGCATCAGGTATGAGTGGGGAGGTCAGTGAGAAGTCATAGAAAAACACAAGATACCTTGTTCAGCGATCCAGCATTTCTATGGCCTCTGTGGATGAAGCTGCAGGTCTGCCTGGATGATAAACGTGGAACCTACAACAGGAGGTTCAATCTCAGACGATGCAGAAAAATATACTTTTAGCCTTTAATTCACAGTTTGCGTTTTTTCTTTTTCCCCTCAGCACTGTCCGTCTTTCAAATCGAATTGGCTTCATGATCGAGTGTTTAAGAGTGGAATACACACTCCCTCACTTTGTCTCAAGAGCCTCAGCGCAGCTTCGGCGAATGTGTGAACTAATTTCAGTGATTTTCGGTCAGCCTGTCTTGCTGAGACGTGCGCTCTCTGAGCAGAGCCTAATAAAAGGAAATCCATCACTTCTTCCACTCCTTCTTCTTCTCTGTATGATGTATTCAGATGAGATGAAACAAGCCAAGATGCAAACAGCATCAGGCTCAACATTGATTTGTCAGTTTTTCTCTAAAAACGAAGCAGTGATTTATGAACTTCCACCCGATTTCTCACTGTCTCATCACTTCTTCCCGTTCTCCTCGAGCAGAAAGAGCAGCACGCTCCCGGACAGCGTCGCCATGACAACTCTGGCCCGCAAGCGTCCCAGCCCGGTGATCCAGGTGACGCTGAAGCAGACGGAAACCGACCCGGGACTAATCGGGGTGGTAAGATGGAATTACACATGGTTGAAGTCCTTGTTGTGCTTTTTTTCCCCCCTTTTTTTTTTACAACCTTGACTTGTTGTTTGTGAACTGTTCTCCGTACAGGACTGCTCAAAGTCAGACGAGAGGAAATCTGCAGAAGGTAGCGGCCATCTTTCTTTAGGTTTGAACACACAGATCTGCAACACTTACAGGAATTAAAGTCAAACATAAAATATACTGTGGTGAATTTTTTTGGAGCCCCCTTTGAAGATGTGGAAAAATCTGAAAGTAATATTTGACTGAATTAGGATGATCTTGCAATAAAAAGGATGGAAAAAAGCACTTAGTTTTGACCGAGGGATGATCTATCAAGCCTTTCTCCACCTTGGCTCTATGATGCGGCTTCACAACTTTCTTTTCTGCAAAACGCACCACAGTCGTAAATTATCCTCAGACAAACACAGAAAAGCTGTCCAGTTATCCTGCCAGCAGGCTCACGTGACTGCTTCCAGTAAATTTATGACCTTAATGCACCGACAATTAGACAGAGCCCAATCAGCCGGCTGAAAAAAAAAAAGGAAATTAAAAACAACTCTGGCGCATTGCATCAGATGGCCACGTGTTTGAAGAAAAATGTTTTGTTTCTGCTACCAATATCATTCATCGTACCTTCAAATCTGTGGCTTATGGAAGATTTATGTGTCTGGGGAGTATTGCTTTACCCGAGGATGCATTTATAAATGGCAGAATAAAAAAGAAAAGTCAGTGCATGGAAGAGAGTAAAGGGAAAAACCCATTTGATGAAGTCTTTTGGTGCATAAACACTGATTTAGGTGTTCATTGATTTTATCCCTGGATAATTTATTGTGGCTTTGGAACTGATGGATATCCGGTGGGTTGTGTGTGCAAACTAAATCTACACCAAGTTTTCAGCTTAACAATAGAGAGCAGGCCTGACAGTTTAAAGGAGTCCATTGAGGATGAACTGATCGTAGTTTTTCTGAAATCAAATTTTAAAGAAAATGTTTGAGCTGCACTAAAACATCAGCTGTGGATTGCAGTCAAAAACTGAAAAATCTGACCTTATTGTTTGTTCACTGAACACACCGTGTGCTGGGCTACCAGCTCTTACTGAGAGCAACACTCTTTAAAGTAGAAGTTGGCGTGGAGCGAAGACGAGCATTATTTTCAGTATCATTGTGGTACATAAACAATGTTTTACATGCCATTGAGATATGATGTAGCTTAAATGTGTTTGGTTGTCTTTCATTGAAGTTACTTGAGGTGGTTAGTCAGAAATCGTGCTCGGGTACGGAGTGGTGTTGCTTCAAAATAATATTAATAAAGTAGAACTAAAAAAAAAATTGTGAGGAAATATACATTTTTACTCAAGTAAATGTTAGGAAACTCCAGAAGTGCAGAGCTGTGTAATGCAGGCTGCTCTCTCTCACATGTTGCTGCTGCTTCTGGAGCAAATATCAATAATTACTAATCGATCGAGGCAGAAAAGCTTTCTAAGGCTATACTTTCTGGTTATTATAAATGAATGCGCATGTATGAGAGAAAAAAAATTAACAAACGAGGGTAAATTGTTTTATTTCCCTTTAAATATAAAATTGGACACAGCTATTTGTTTTAATTTAAGAATAATCTTATAGAAAAAAATGAATATGGTCCAAAAATAACATAAACTATGAAAAAGAATGGAAAAAAAATGTTGAGTAATAATTTCTCTCTTAAAGAAGGACAGAGGATGCTTTTTTTATGCTGTTATTTTGGGAACGTTTTGACAAATTCCTGTCTTATCTTGGCAGTTTAATTAATCTTCAATCCATCTTCAAAGTTGAAAACAATAGCTCTTAAAGAAAAATCAGAGCCTCTCAACAATTACGTGAATAACTGTAGGATTACAGAGTGCTGTTCAAGTTTAAGTCTGGTTTGTTTTCTGTTCAGGCCGTGGCGACGCTGCTGCGGCAGAGCGAGCCGTGGGGGAAGACGCCGAACTGTCCCCCGACGATTTCTCCAGCCCCAATCCGGACCAGAACGCCCCGCTGCTGCAGGCCCAGCAGAGGTCCCCATCACGATCCGCAAGGGAGGAAGCGGAGCTGGCCGAAAACGGAGCTGCTGCGGAAGAAGGAGGGGATGTTCAGAGATCTTCGATGGGAAGTCGGACAGGAGAGGAAACGACTCCGGAGAGAAACTTAAAGCAGGACAGGAGGGAGCAAAGGGAGGATGACGAGGCTGCAGACAGGGAGACGGTGGATGAAGGTTTGCCGCCTTCAAAGGGGAGTGAAGATGAGAGCGAAGAAGGCAGCGAGGGCCTGAAAGAGAACTCGGACGCCAACAACAACTCGCTGGGGACTCCGAAGGATGACCAGGGCGACTCCATAGACATCACAGAGTCTCCTCCGCAGGTGAGCTCTGCATGTTGTCTTATTAAGGATTTTTGAAGTGAGGAAAAAGAAAAAAAAAACCTCGTTATCCACTCAGACGTTCCCTCTCCTTTCCTGTTCTGCTCTCTAGGCTGAGCTAGAAGAGGAGGAGGCGTACTGTTCCGATGAGATCGAGGTGGTTCTGGTCGATAACTCCAGCCCCGGTCCGGGGTCGGCCCACCTGGACGACAGCGACACGGTGAAGATCATCATCACTATGAGCTGCGACCCCCAGACGGCCGCTCAGCTGGAGGAGAGCGTCAAGCAGAGCCTGCTGGAGAACGCTCAGGTACGACGCAGGCAGAGCCGTCGCCTAGCAACAAGAGGGCGCCGGGTTCGAGAATCACGATTTGCGGTCAAACATGAGGTCATGATCTGTTTTGTCCAGGGGTTTGCCACATTTAGGGCTTCTTGCGACTGTGGCTCTGTGGGTAGAGTAATCGGAAGGTTGTAGGTTCGATTCCAGCTTCCGCCTGCCACATCTCGATGTGCCAAATTGCCTACCAATCTGTGCGTCAGTGTATAAATGTGCGTTTGTGAGTGCGAATGGTCAAAATGATTGCATAAGTTCAGTCCTTTTGCACTAGACGTGTCCTTGTTTGTGCCCTGCAAGGCTCAGAAGGACGCGGGAGAATGTCACATCAAGATCCCCGTCATCACCTTCGACTCCCCCGAGGAAGGAGAAGAGGCGCCGGGCTCGGAGGACGAGCTCACCCGCAGACAGCCGCAGCAGGCTACGAGCCAAAGCGAAGAGTTTCACCTATGCAGAGAGACGATGAGTTCGGAGTCCAACACGCTGGAGTGCCCGGACCTGGAGCAGGAGCAGGGCGGGCTGCTGATGAACGAAGACGGCACGCCCAGCCCACAGCTGACCAACGACAACAGCTCGTCTGGCGTTGACGTCCGCTCCCACCCGGACGACACGGACCCCCTGGAGCCGATCGCTGACTCACAGGGGTTCCTGCGTCTGCCTGCGACGGTGGGCCGCTACGGGCCGGGAGGAAGGACCCACATCCGAGGTCTGAGCATGGACAGCGGGAAAGACGCCGTCCTCCTTTCGGACCGCTCACAAAACACAGTACGTTAAATGAACTCTTCTGTCTACGCCATCCAGCTGTGAAATACTCTCAAACCTGCTTTGCCTTTTCACCAGACCACGATGACCAGCTCCAAATCCGACCTGGAGGCAAAGGAAGGCCAGATTCCCAACGAGTCCAACTTCTTGGAGTTTGTTTCCTTGCTCGGTTCCCTCAGTATGAGAGGAGGGAGCGCACAGGAAGAGGAGGAGAAGAAGAGCAAACAGAAAGTGGATCCTGAAGAGGAAGAAAAAGGTTAAACCACTAAACAAAAGATAGAGCATGCATGCTATACTGTCAGCTCTAACCCATTGGTGCTTGCAGAGGAAAAGAAAAGCAGAATAACAAAAGCTGGTGTCTCCTTCTTTCCTGTATTCAGATAATCAGAGTGCAGCTCTAGGGCCGGATCCAGCAGCAACAGACACCAGCACCGACAACAAACCAGAGAGACCCAAACCACCCACCAGTCTCCCAACGAACCCACCGCAAGCTATAAAGCCCACGCACATCCCCATCGTCTCTCCTGACAGGTAGGCGTGCTCGTGAAGTTAGCAAAAAATACCAGCCGGATTCACACAAAGAGCTCTGTTTTTCCTCTCGTAGTCCGCAGACGGACAGAGACAAGGATCCGGACTACGACTCCCTCCCATCTCAAACCTCTCAGTCCGAGAGCTCCATGCTGCAGGTCATCTGCAGACCTGAGGCCACCTGTAAAGAAGAGGCTTACACCTTCCACACTGTGCACAGTAAGAACCGGACAGTGTTTCCATCTGGAATACTGACATCCGTGCATTCAATGTGTTTTACATCTAATTCCCGGCTTCAGAAAGCGGGCGGATAAAGTAGCATTTTCCAACGTGTTCAACCGAATCGCTCACCAGTGATCTCACATCCGGACAGGAAGACGTCAGGACGATCTGAACGTGTCTGTGTTTGTGTGATCAGGAGACAGACCTCGGAAGCTGTACGCAGAGAGAGCCCTCAACCTGCCGCTAGGAGCAGAGCTCATTACAGGCAACATGTGGTACGCAGGCCGCTGATTCCCCTCCATGCACTGAGCTCTCCTCACTGTTTTCTCCTTTGCTCGTGCAAGTTTCCCTCGTTGTTCTGACGCATTTCCACCTGCATGTCCACCTGGTCGTCTTGAGACGTTTAGCTTTTCATTTTTTCCAACCTTCTGCACGTCGCAGTATTCGTACCATTCAAACTTTGTTGTGCCACAGCCACAAAATTCAATGTATTCAGTTGGGATTTTATGTGATGGACCAACATTGTGCATTTTTGTCTATTGAGTCTGAAATTGTTGCCTGTTGTTCCGTTCAAAATAGCTGAGACTTTGATGTCAGTTTTAAAGTCTTGCTAATGGATAAATAATTTACTTCAGGTCTGGACATAGTTCTCAGCCTTTGGGATTCAACCTTTTTGCCACCCTGGCCAAAATTTTCAAGATCAGAGAACTCGTTGCCCACAGAACCATATCTTTTTTTGTTTAAAAAAAATAAAAAATAAACCTCAAATAAAAGCAAAGCGTTATTTATTTTTTAATCTGCTCAATAATAAACTAAACAGAATATTTCACAGAAATGAGAAAAGATAAATTTAAAAGTCCCAAAAAAACTGGAAAGAGATTTGAGTCACACTCACCAGCCACACAAAATCAATCCGAGGGCTCCGAATGGCCCAGGCGCCACATTTTAGACACATTGTAGATCTGAATGTATGGAGTGTTTTTCTTTTTTATTTTTGTTGGGACATGAGTCTCATTATCATATATTTTGCACTCTACATCCCCACAACTTGATGCTGCCACCACCGTGCTCAACAGTAAGGATGGTGTGTTCAAGGTGACATCCAGGTTTCACTTTTCTCCACTCGTAGTGTTTGGCTTGTGGCCCAAAAGTTCTATTCTGGTCTCCTGTGATCTGAGCGCCTTCCTCCACGTATCCGCTGCGTGGCTCTCATTAACAGTCTTTACGTGTTACCATGGTTACAATGTGATCTGTTTGTTCTTCAGCGACTTGCTGTCGACTTCGTCCAACTCGGAGTGTCAGGACGGCGCAGCGGCCGCTCACACCGACTGCCCCTTCCAGCGACGCATCATTCCCGCTCACAGGCTGCGGCCACGGAGGACGCACCCAGAGATCTTTCCGGTCTTCATCTTCTTCTTCAATTACTAACTAGAACTATAGGAAAATAAAAAAGTATCTAATAGTGCTATTGCTGTTATTTTATCTACTCACTTCCACCTTTTATAAAGTGTGACTGATGTGTCCTTTTTCTTTGTGTTTTTTCTTTCTATCTTTCTTTCTTTCTTTGGCTTTCTTCTTCCTTGTGACTATTTCTTTACATTCTTTTCTTCCTGTATCCTTCCCTCTGTTTTTCCTTCCTTCCTTCCTTCCTTCCTTCCTTCCTTCCTTCCTTCCTTCCTTCCTTCCTTCCTTCCTTCCTTTGTTCCTTCCTTCCTTCCTTCCTTCCTTCTTTCCTTCCTTCTTTTATTCCAAGAAGTTGAGTCTAGAATCGTCAGGAATGTTTGTCTACTTGTAAACATTTTCTGGCTGCTCTGCCTGTCCTAAGTATTTTCACTAAATGAAGAACAAACATGTTGTATCCACTCTCTGGAACATGGTGACACTTTCTGTTGTTCCTCATTAAAAGACAACCAAGGATCTGAATATGTAAAGGCTTTTGATTTTTTTCTGTGGCAGGAGGAAGACTCTTTGGATGAATCTTCGGAGACGTCCACACAGGAGAAGCCGACCAGAAAGGTTTATTACAAACTCCAGCTGTTTCCCGGGAAGTGGGTCAGTGTTTTGTACGACCGTCTGACCCTGCTCGCGCTTTTGGACAGGTAACTCCCAAAACCTCCTGGATCAGATCTTACATACTCTACAGGCGACAGTGTTTGTGCTCTAATCTGTTTTGGTCAGTTGTGACAAGCGGCGCCACTGCTGTGACCCATCCCTCTTCCTTTCCATGTGCTGTTTTCCGAAAGAAACCAGGATTTTCTGGAGAACATCGCGGCGGTCTTCATGGCCTTCCTGGTTTCCTTTCTGGGTTTTGTGCTTCTCAACCACGGATGCTTCAAGGACTTCTGGGTCTTCCAGTTCTGCCTGGTCATCGCTAGCTGCCAGTACTCCTTGCTGAAGGTAAACAGGGCCGTATGGTGGAGGTGTGTCAGCCTGCAGAGCAGGTTTGTGATTATACTGCATGTAGAATATCGCATTGGAGTTTTAAGAATGCATTTCAACTATACTTTATTCAGGATCGAATGATTGTACCACGAGCAAACTGAGGGATTTTAAAAGCAAAAACTGTCTGAATTCTTACTAGATTCTTTCTCATTGAAATTAATTCAATCATACCTGGAAATATAATTCAGCAAACCTCAAATACATAGCATCAAGGGTTTGTTTTTGGGACAACATTTTGTGCAGACAGACATCTACCAGTTAGCATGTCTTGATATCATTGGTGGGATACCACTGGAGTCAGTTTTGGGAGCCGATCTATTTGTTGTGTGTGATTTTTCTTTTGCTTCCTTGCAGAATTTGTTAAATTGTTTCTATAGTTTGAACAAATTAGCATTTTTTTTTTTACATAAATAAATCTTATTAAAATTATACTTTGTGTGGTGTCACATTTTTGAAAACTTACACAGAGGTTTAATTTGAACCCAGGTGCAGACAAGAGGAAGGAAATGAGCTAGCTGTTTTGCTCTGACGTTACTATTACAACCATTGCATTTGGATGCTTTTCATTAGCTGCTGCCTTTTGCTGTCTTTGGAATTTCATTTAATGTTCTGTATGTTTATAATCAGTAAGCTCCAACTCTCAGCCTTGACCTTTGCTTGACCCTGTGAGGCATTCTGTCTGAGCTGAAGTCCAGTTTGTTTGTTCTTCCAGAGCGTCCAGCCAGATGCTGCATCACCAACGCATGTGAGTCTGCTGTTTCTTACTGAAATATTACAAAACAAAAAAATAACAGAGAAGTGGATAAAACCCTAGAAACACGTGAACACCCTGCATGTCTCTCTCTCTGTTTGCTTTTTTTCTGCCTTAGATATTTGACACCACAGTAAAAAATAAATCTATTTCAAGGCACTGAAGTTATATTTACTTAAGACGACTTCCTTCTGGCTTCAGGTTCTGTTTCTGTCAAAGCAAATGAAAAAAAAAAACATAACGCCTTAACAACGAGTAAACATCCTTTCTGTTTGATATGTGTTACTCTATATTTGTGGCTATGTTTGTGGGGACTTTCCATTGACTTCCATTCATTTCTACAACCTATACCTTACCCTTATCCTAACCCTAACCATTACATACCTAACCCTAACCAAAACTCAGTTCACACCTTAGTCCTAAATCTAACCCCTGAGCCAAAAACAGCATGTCCCCTTGTGGGGGAACAGGATTCGGTCCCCACAAGGAGAAGTGGGTCCCCACAACGTAGCATGTGTCAGGAAAATGGTCCCCACAAGGTATTACAAACAAACACATGCGCGTGTGTATGTGTTCAGGGTCACAACCAGCTGGTGGCCTACAGTCGAGCAGCCTACTTCTGTATTTTCTGTGCTCTGATTTGGCTGCTGGAGCAGCTCCTGAGGAGGAAGGACCTGCCGGTCTCCACTCTGTACGGAGTCACCATCATCTGCTACGATGTGCTGAGCTTCGTTCGGGACATTCTAGTTGGTAAAAGGACAGATCATGAGCGTACTGTAGTTTTGTTTGCTTCAAACTCATTTTCTGTTTTAAAAAAAGAAAGGCTTTTATTTCTGCTAATTACTAAGAAATGTTTGTTTTGCGCGTGAACCAGGTTTTACCTACTGCTTCCCGTTCGCCTTCCTGGTGGGCCTTTTCCCTCAGATCAACACCTTTACCATTTACCTGCTGGAGCAGATTGACATGCACTTCTTTGGTGGAACGGGTCAGTAATGGCGATGAATGAACGTCTTCAGAGTTGAGCTTTAAAGTGTTTTTCTCATCGTGTTTTGCCACATTTTGTTGTATGTTGACGATATTACGCCACAAATCCCGGCTGCATCAAATTAATCAAACTTTTGAGAGTGTGGGTTGGTCAGATTTATCCCGACAGTGACCTCGTGTCATTGTCAGATTATAATTCTCATGTCAGTAATCCCAGATTCATGCAGAAAAACCCCTTTGTGTAACAACATATGAAGCTAGAGCAACTGCTACTGAGACTTTGGTGATTCCTGCCACTTGGTGCTCACCGCCCAGCATGTTTTCTTTACACAATGCTAATATTTGAGGAGGTGATGAATAATAACGTTGTTTAAAGAGCACAGGTAAATACAATACTCTCTGCTAAAAGTACAAATATATTTTTAAAAGCATCAAGAAGAGAAAGAAGCCATAAACATGCACGCTTTGACAAGTATTAAGTCCACATTGTTTATGTGTTACCATGGAGACTAGCCTCAAATCTGGGTTTAATATGTGTCAACACCAAGTGTGCATGTGGGTTTGAAGTAGGTCAAAGACTATGTGGGTCAAACAAGTAAATATGTTGGTCTCTGGTCCCCGTAACCCAGCACTGATCTTTGTATAAGGAACGAAAATTTCAAAGGAAAAATTAAGATTAAATATTACCTGACGGTTGTTGCTTCTAGTGGTTGCTATGTGCTTTTCACCACATCCTCCATGTCGTTTGTGTGCCTCAGCCGCCACGAGTCTCATCTCTGCGATCTACAGCATCCTCCGCAGTCTGGTCGCTCTGTCTCTGCTGTACGGTTTCTGCTTCGGAGCGCTCAAGGTAAGTCATTTACGTAAAATGTAACTTTTTTTTGGAGATTTACGTCACGTTACAATGTTTGTTCCCTCATCAAAAACATGCATGTCAAGTTGCTTTGATTCTTTCATGCATGTTTGAGAAATCCTTTAATCTCCCGTGGTAACCATTCTGGTTCTGGCTGGACCTAGAACCACCTCAAGGTGAACCATCGCCTTCCCTGAGAGGCAGTTTCCAAGCTTCCATGCGTTCTGTTCAACTCCTTCAGACTAGCCATCAGTAATTAGCAAACACTTAGTGGAACTGAGCTCATTATAGGAGTTACTTCTCAAAGAAACACTGGGCAGAGATTCAGAAAGAGCAAAAGTATTTAAAGAAATAGAGCCCCAATTTCAAGGCGTTAAATTACAAAGTCATAAAATTCTTTTAAGTCATATGAGATATAGCATTTTTATAACAACTGAAGGTAACACAATCACCCGATTGAGCTGTAAGATGACATTATGTAGCTGGAGAACATAATAAAACATAGCATAATACTGCCCCTTTATGCAGTAAGCAAGCTCAGACCTGATTCAACAAAAATCTTAGTTGTTGAAAAAAATATGGAATGAAGACAGGTGTGAGTGTGTATTTGTGTGTGTCCATAGGAGCCGTGGGACGAGCAACACACCCCGGCCCTGTTCTCTGGTTTCTGTGGCCTTCTGGTTGTGTTTTCCTATCACCTCAGCCGGCAGAGCAGCGACCCCTCTGTGCTGCTGTGAGTATGTGTGTGTGTGTGTGTGTGTGTGTGTGTGTGTGTGTGTGTGTGTGTGTGTGTGTGTGTGTGTGTGTGTGTGTGTGAGTGTGAGTGTGTTCAGCTGGTTTTAACTAGAAGCGTAACAATAAAGTAGGATGAATACATGTGCAGTCAAATTTTATTCCCATATCATTTACACGATTATATTATTTTCCCATTTTGTGCTACTTTGTAAATACGCCTAAGTCTTTGGTTGAAATGTGACTAAAGGGGATCGAGTTATAAGGGAGTGAGCGCTCGTGTTTTTATTTTCTTTTAGATCGCTCATCAGGTCCAAATTAATGCCCGCACTTGTGGAGAGTGATGAAGAGGAGGAGGAGGATGCAGACATCAAAGACCCGCTGCCCGAGAAGCTGCAGAGCTCCATGGTAACCACGGAGCGACACGTGCGGTGGTTTGGGTTCATCGCCCGACCACTGGACCCACTGACACACTAATCAGTACCGCCTCACAGTAGCCGCAATCAGACAACCGGTACACGTAATCCCAGAGTACGTAATCTGCGACACGAACCTCTCCAAACAACATTTACAGAGTTAGCAGGGATTGGGAAGCGCTTAAATGGGAATGGGACAGAAATAACCCCACTGTATGAGCGTGAAATATTCTGGAGGATTATGGGTAATTGGAGCCTCCTTTTAATTTTTTTACATCCGCAGAAGGAGATTCTGTTATCGGATTTGGTGGTTTGCTCCGTCGCCTACATCCTAACCTTCGCCATCACGGCGAGCACTGTGTTCCTCTCTCTGAAGGTCAGCTTCCCACTTGTTTTGTCCTGTAATATTTCTATTACTCCTTATAATTTTTTTTTACCCTTCCTGACGAGGTTTGCTCTCCTCCAACTCACTCGCAGCCCTTCGTGACCATCGTGCTGTACGCTCTGGCGGGGACGGTGGGGTTCGTGACCCACTACCTGATTCCTCAGCTGCGGAAGCATCACCCCTGGTTGTGGATCTCTCATCCGGTTCTGAAGACCAAAGAGTACTACCAATTTGAGCCCAGAGGTTTGAGTCGTTTTGGGCTTTGAATTCATTTACTTGAACTGTTTTCATTTCCAGGGTGGAATGATTCACTTTTTGGTGTTTTAAATTGAAAGGTGTTTTTTTATGCACAATTTTCATGTCGATGTGGGTTTTCTATTCACACAGGGTGAAAATCATTCATAGAAGTTGAAGTTTTTTTTTACTTTTACAACCAGTAATTTTACTGTATTTGGTTAAAAAGTCTCTTAGGAAATTGGAGAATGACCTTTCTCTGATAAAAAAACAATCCAAAGTCCAGCCCTTTAAAATTTTTTCACACAATTTTAATTAAAAAAAATAAAATCAATGAAGTTGTTTGTTGTGTCATCATTACACAGTAAAAAAAAACACTTCAAATCAAAAATAACACTTAAAACACCTAATTGGAAGTGAGCTGTATAAACACGACCGCAAAGCATTTAGCGTACAAAACGTCCTGGGTTTTTGCTAATGTTTCTCATCCTCAGAGGCTCTGAGCTCCTGCGAACCTGTCTCCCTGCTCCTGTTTCAGAGGACGCCGTGCTCATGTGGTTTGAGCGTCTGTACGTGGGGCTGCTGTGCTTCGAGAAGTACCTGGTCTACCCCGCCATCGTGCTGAGTGCCCTCACCAACGACGGCTTCGCCCTCAGCCACCGCAAGAAGCTGGGAATCCAGTGAGCGGACAGAAACGAACTCGCTCGAAACCCCGTCGGCCCGCTTGCCTGACCTCTCTTGTCTGTCGCCACTTTTTTGCAGCTGCGACGTCCTCCTGACGACGGTCGCCGGGCTGAAACTCCTGCGCTCCTCCTTCTGCGACCCCAGCTTCCAGTTCCTCACGCTTCTCTTCACGCTTGTCTTTTTCCACTTCGACTGTCCGCACGCCTCCGAGAGCTTCCTGCTGGACTTCTTCGTCATGTCGATTGTCTTCCACAAGGTAATCGGCCACGCCTGCAAGGGCGACGTTCGACCTCCCACCACGGGTGTCAAACTCAAGGCCCCGGGGCAGAATCTGGCCCACCACAGCTTTTTATGTGGCTCTCTAGACTCCAAACCACATCAGAAAGTCCTTCCAGTTTTTCCACAAATCTGCTAAATTCACACAAAACCAACAAATCTCCGCTTTTTTTCTGACTTAATGCAATTTTCTCAGAATTGGTCAAGCTATAGTCCGTAACTGATATGGCGAGTAATAAAAAGTCACATTTAACCTCATACATTCGTGTAAAAGTTACTTGCAAACAAATTGGCATCACACAGTCTGTAATTCTGGATCCTGGAGGAACAGCTATTTATTGATATTTTAACAGATTAACTGGTTTCGTCGATATATTCTGGCACAATTAAGAGCATTCAGATTTTCAGACGAGGCCCAAAATGGAAGTGAGTTTGACAGCGCTGCTTCGTAACGTCCCGTCGTAGGGCTGTAACTTTCCCCCTTACGCGAGGATTTACTGTCGACCTTTAAAAAACCCCGTCTCTGGTAAGTTTACGCTGGAGGTCAGACTGCTCATCGCGCTCAGCCTCCAAATCCAGTCCGCTGATATCCCTGTAGCTCAGGAGGAGCTTATCCAACATCGCAGCAGAGGATCATCCCCACCGATACAGTGGAAAACCCTGCTAGAAAACGAGGCAGAAACTTATCACGTAGCTTAACGGGTTTTAGATTTATTTTGGGTTTTGAATAAGGAGTGAAATTTTACTTAACGTCAAACTGACTGTGTGTTTCTGCTTTTGTTTGTTCCTGTTTCCTGTCCAGATGCGTGAGCTGCTGCTAAAGCTCCACTTCATCCTGGTTTACATCGCTCCCTGGCAGATCGCCTGGGGCAGCGCCTTCCATGCCTTCGCTCAGCCTTTCGCCGTGCCTCGTATCCTTCCCCAAACACTGCGCCGTTACGGTTTTCTGTTTTTCCTTTTGTTTAGTCACATTTAAGTAAATATAAATCAAATAAATTGTGACAGAAAACTGAGACGGTTCGATCTGTGACTTTCCCCTTGACGCACTCTCCTGGAAGTTGCATTCTTTCTTGTGTGACCTCCACAAAGAGTCACTGATGCACTCCTGGAGTATTTGCCACTTTTAGAGAACTCTCCACTGTTTTATGTTTTCTTCTTTTTGTGGATATCGCCTCTCACTGCGGTTCACCGGAGCCTCAAAGCTCCAGAAACTCTTTCCAGGTTAATCGCCTGCTTTGGGTTTCTTTAGGTCATGTTGCTTTTTGAATCCATCTGGCCTACTTCATGTTGTCAGACAGGTCTCAATTTAACAATTTTCTGATTTTACAATAGAAGAAATGGAACGGAAATATCCTTCATCGTCCCACGACGGGGACATTTCTGTGTAACAGCAGCAAAGTGGCACTTAAAGCAAGTACATTCACACATAGATAGATATACATGCAGTAAATCAATTTACCACAAACACTCTAGTTATAGACATAGCATGCTCCAGTCCAAAGGAACTGAGTTGGTTAATTACAAAACGTTCAAAATGTGTATATTTGAGCTCTACAAATACACACTCGTTACAATGAGTGAGAGTAAAAAGTGTGCAACAATAGACATGTGCAGATAAAAGCATAAATGTTATTCAAAATGAGCAAATAAAGCTGAACAATCAGGAGTGGGTTATGAAATTGCAACCAAAAGTGTGCTTTATTGCAATTAATTCATGCCTTAACTAAGGAGGGAGTCACGTATCTGAAAACTGAATTCACTTTATATAGAAATGTATTTGCCGATCTGAAACATTTCCAATTGACAAAACAACAAAAACAAAGCAAGTCTTTAAGGAAGCAAACTCTTTTCTTTTTGCTGTACATCACAGTTCCCACACGTCGCTTCCACCTTTTTACTTCCCTTCACTTCCTTCCGTCCAGACTCAGCCATGTTGCTGCTGCAGACTCTGCTCACCACCATCTTCTACACGCCGCTGGCGCCCTTCCTCGGCAGCGCCATCTTCATCACGTCCTACCCGCGGCCCGTCAAGTTCTGGGAGCGAAACTACAAGTGAGGCCTTTTACCGAACCGAGAGGCGTTTTGTCGGCACAGCGTCAAGATTTCAGAATGAAGCTGTCCTATCAAGCCTGTCAGCTTATTTATTTATGCGCCTTTCTTGATTTATTCATGTAATGTTTACGCATTCATAGACAGAGCTGGTTTATCTAATAGGAAAGTGGCTAACAGGAAAAATAAAAAAACACCTTCTGAGCTCCTTCCACAGCTGAGCAAAGCACCGACACGCAGCAAATATTCCCACTCTGTCTCCTCTCACTTATTTATGAGCATTTCCACAAGAGATATCCAAAAATACTCTGACGGCTTTGTTGTGCAGCCTCTCTTGGAGGCTATGTTTAGAGCCAGAATGAAATCCTGGACGCTGCAAATCGCTGACAGCCTCAGCTCAGCGGGAGTCTGATGAGAAAGTCGTCAGTTTGAGTCCTGATACGCGGCTCTGGGTTAGGATGAAGACCGTTCAGTTTGCTCCGCTCGAAAATCCGACTTTCACATGGTGTGACGAAGCAAACGTTTTGGTTTCCACGTGAAATTATTGCACGATTGCAAAGGGAGGGAGACAGATTTTTTTTTCGTTTGAGGTTTTTTGTAAATAAGTGTCAGACTGACCATTTTTGCACAATATCTTTGTGGCGAGGTCCGAGTGACAAACATGGCTAATGATCCTGTTGCATTTCCTCTTCTTGTCAGCACAAAGCGCATCGACAACTCCAACAGCAGGCTGGTGTCCCAGGTGGACAAGGAGACAGGTTTGGTCTCCGTAGTTTCACTTCTCTGCCCCCCCTCTCCCCCTCCACCCTTGTTAAATCCTGTCAGAACACGTGACGTTTTCTCTCCGCCGCCCCCTTCAGGTTGCGACGACAACAACCTGAACTCGATTTTTTACGAGTACCTGACTCGCTCGCTGCAGCACTCGCTGTGCGGGGACCTCATGCTGGGCCGGTGGGGCAACTACAGCGCCGGAGACTGTTTCATCCTGGCCTCTGACTACCTCAACGCCCTCGTCCACCTCATCGAGATCGGCAACGGCCTCGTCACCTTCCAGCTCAGGGGTCTGGAGTTCAGAGGTACAGCTGGACCTCCTCAAGCAGCTCCTCCAGACTAGTGGCAGCAGCAATTGGCGAACAATCTGCCAGAGCTGCTCGTCCGCCTCCACCAGTGGACGGTTATTTAGTCCATTCTTCTTTGCAAAACAAAGTTGTGCTGTTTTATTTAAGAATATCAGAGTATTTTGAAAAACATGGATATCATTGTTTCATTTACACTTTACAATCATGCACTATGTAGTGCAGGTCTGTCAAATAATTTTCACATAAAATACTCTTAAAGGGGCGAGGTTACATATTTCCCAGGCACATAGTCCCACATCACAGCACAATAAAGTAACTATGTTGCCTCCAGTTGCCATAAAAGTGCTTTAGAGTGTAATCACACATAACGAATAATACATTTGACTTTATAATTAATTTGGTGCCTTGAAATTGGGACTCTGTCTCTTTAAGAAGCTCCTGGTCTTAAAAACACTCCCCATTCTCACAACTATGCTTCTCTGTGACATTTAAGGAGAAGTTGGACTGAAAAAGTGCTAGTTATATAGAAAATAGACATTTTCCCTTAGTGTAAGTTATAAAATGAGACAAATTTCTTGTTCCACTGGCAGATTGAGTACTTTTTTCATCGAAATTAAGGTATTATTAACTTTAAACAAGCTCCTATGTTGTGATCTAAAGTTGCTTGTAAATTAGTTTTGTCTTTTTTTTAAGTGCACTAAGGTTTTGTGCATAAGAAACTAGACCAGACATACTTGGTGAGATTTAGTGTTTCTGCACCAAAGTCTCAGCCAGTTGGAGAACCTCTAGTTGAATTGGACTTCATTGAATTTGAAAGGACGTATAATCTTCCCGTGTGTGTGTGTGCGGTGTGTGTGTGTGTGTGATTGTCTCAGGCACCTACTGTCAGCAGAGGGAGGTGGAGGCCATCACCGAAGGCGTGGAGGAGGACGACGGCTGCTGCTGCTGCGAGCCGGGCCACCTGCCTCACACGCTGTCGTGCAACGCCGCCTTCAACCTGCGCTGGCTGGCCTGGGAGGTCACGGCCACCAAGTACCTGCTGGAGGGATACAGCATCAGCGAGAACAACGCCGCCACCATGCTGCAGGTGTACGACCTCCGAAAGCTGCTCATCACCTACTACCTGAAAGTACGTCCTTGCTCTCCGGCCCGAAAAGCGCGCTCAGGTGGTTCGACTGCTCCATCTCCCCTCCGTCTCCGCCCGCAGAGCATCATCTACTACCTGGTCCACTCGCCCAAACTGGGCACTTGGCTGAAGGACGCCAGCATCCAGGAGGCGCTGCAGTCCTACACCAAGTGGCACCACATCGAGCGGGACCCGCAGGTGTTCAGCGTGAAGATCGACGAGGATTACGTCCACTGCCTGCAGGGGGTGACGCGCGCCAGCTTCTGCAACGTCTACCTGGAGTGGATCCAGCACTGCGCCGGCAAGATGGAGACGGTACAGACCGACCCGCGCGCCAAGGGAGCGGACGCTGCGACGGGAACGTCTTTCTCGCGAAAGATTCGTTGTTTTGTTCATGTTTGTAATTTGATGTTTTAGCCTGTGGACAGCGACGAAGACTCACCTCTGGTGACGCTGTGCTACGCCCTGTCTGTCCTGGGAAGGAGGTCACTTGGCACGGCGTCGCACAACATGTCCAACAGGTAAAAGACGATGACGCACGTGTATGGATAAACTATTTATTTTCATAGATGTGTTGGTGAAAATTGGCAGGATTTTGAAAAGGAACAACAGAAACTTTCCTAAATCTTCTTTGTTTTGAGACAAAAAGGACTAGGAAGCATATATTTAACCTACTGGAGTAAGAATAACTTTAAAAAGACATTTTACAGTAAGGTCAGTTGAACACTAGTGTTTTCTGGTTAAATATAAAAGTGTTCACACTGACTACTTATTTCTCAACCTCTGAAACAAAAGTGATTTGACAGAAATGACCTTTGCTGTGAATTAATAAAATATAGAAACTAAACTGATCAGACAGAGTTTTCACATCGCAACTTGGAGTTTTAACAAACAGAATGAATGTATCCAAAGCTGTTGCCAGTTTTGGCATCTGGATTACAATATATCCAGATGCCACAAGAAGAAATAAAAAAAACTCTGGCCACCAGGGTGTATTTCACAAAAACTTGGTAGTTTTCATAAAACATACCCAAAATCCAATTTGGTAATTTTTTCTTTTTTTTGACTCATCAAAAGTTGATGCAAATATTTAGACATTTAAGTCTGTACTTCTGGTCTGGAAAATGTTTAGGAAGCTTCATTTGATTTATCATGAATTCCTTTAGTTCAACCTTAAACAGTTGGAGCTTATTCCTGAGTCCTTTCCTGCAGCTGCAATGAAAGACCAGAAGAGGGCGCCAACGGCTAAATACTAAAAAAACTAAAACAGATTTTTGCTGTCAAGGAGCTTTTTTCTTCATCTAGTTTATTATCAAAGTCTGCCTCACATTTTATTGCCCCATTTCAAGCTCTAATGTGGCTGCTTTAATTATTTGAGGAACAAACAACAACTTCTTCTTCTTCTCTTCCTTCATAAAGCCTGGAGTCCTTTCTGTACGGCTTCAACACCCTGTTTAAAGGCGACTTCCGCATTGCCACCAAAGACGAGTGGGTTTTCACCGACCTGGACCTGCTGCAGAAGGTGGTGGCACCTGCCGTCAGAATGAGCCTCAAGTTGCATCAGGTAAAGCCGACTCCAGCAGAAGAATCTACTGTGGGTGACTTGAGTCCCCGGTGGTTCGCCGTTCTCTGTGAACTGTCCTGCAGGACCACTTCACGTGCCTGGAGGAGACGGAGGAGGCGTCCATCCTGTACGAAGCCATCACCAACTACCGCAGCGGCCTGGTGATCTGCCACGAGAGCGACCCCGCCTGGCGTAAGGCGGTGCTGTCCAGCCGCGACACGCTGCTCACCCTGAGGCACATGATCGACGACGGCACCGACGAGTACAAGATCATCATGCTGTACAAGCGCCACCTCAACTTCAAGGTCATCAAGGTAGCGGAGACGAGCGCCCTGACCGCTCCGTGGCCACTGTGAGACACGGTGGTGGCAGGATTATGCTGTGATGGAAGCTGTTTGAAGGAGCCAGACAGGGAAAGAAACCCGACTAGAGGCTGTGAAGGACTTAATGCTGGAGTGGAGATTCACCTAATATCAAAATGGCATAGTCAAAGTACAGATCTAAAGCCACTAGAGAGAATGTTGCAAGACTCGCACATTGATTTTCACAAATTCTGTGTATTAGATCTGACAAAATTTGAACTGTGATGTAAAACATGACTAGAATAATCTGGTTATTCCATATTAGTTATATCTAGATATTATACTTTGTGTGGTATTTTCAACCATTGAAAATAAAAATAAAAAAACGAAGGGGATATCTAAAAAAATATTTTAATTTACATAAGGTTATTGATATGTTTTTCACTCATTCTATCTATTTGTACCACTTGTGTCTCATAAAAATCCATTCAAATACATGGAGATTTGTGGCTAGCTTAACCCAGCATCACATTTTGGCTAACCTTGTCGTAACGAATAAGAGGCTCAACATTCATCGTGTCTCTCTCTGCAGATCAATAAGGAGTGTGTGCGCGGTTTATGGGCCGGCCAGCAGCAGGAGCTGGTGTTTCTGCGGAACCGCAACCCGGAGCGCGGCAGCATCCAGAACTCAAAACAAGCGCTGAGGAACATGGTCAACTCGTCCTGCGACCAGCCGCTGGGATACCCCATGTAGGCGTGATCCACCTACATGCAAAGAGATAGTACCAAGTATTTTTAGTCTAGTTTCTAGTGCAAATTCAAAGACAAAATTGACTTCAAAGTAACTTTTCAGAAACATGTGGGAGCTTGTTTTAAATGAATAATTGCTTTAATATCAATAAGAAAGTTCCACTGGCAGATATTTTCACTTATAAGAAGCAATTTGTAATTTGGTAGATAATGACACTTTTAGTGTGCACTAAAAGTCCATTAAAAGTGTCAACATTGCATTATTTGGTAAATATTGACACATCACGTGCAAACTTACATCAAAACCAGCATTAAAAGGCCACAAAAATATCAGTTTTGCATTAAAAGTGTAATGATTTACTGAATGACACTTAATGATAAACATTCATGAAGACTCCTTCATGTTATACAACAGTGTCATGTCAGTCTTATGCACATGCCTTCAAATAAAGTGTTGCACTTTTCCAATGTTAGAAGTGAAATAATCTGCCACTAGTGACAGAATCTGCTAATCTGGAACTCATAGTTTTTCATTAATATTAAGGGATTAAGCTTCTGTCTCCTGTTAAAAAGTTACTTATATGCTAGTTTGGGCTTGTTTTATGTGTGCGTTTGCAGCAGAAATGTTTTAAATATACTTGGTAAGATTGTGTGTTACCAAGTACGGAAGCTGACTCGTCACGTTGCTAAATTTATATTTTGTCCCATGCAGACGTAGTATAAAAGAAAGAGACTTTTCTTTATTTTTTTCAGGTACGTGTCACCGCTGACGACATCGTTTGCAGGAACACACCGCACACTCCGCAGCATCGGAGGAGGGGCTCTCAGTTTGGACGCCATTCGTTCCTGGCTCTGCTCTAAATGGTTGCGGTCAGTTTCCATCCCTCACTCCGCCAACCGACTAAAAGCTCCTCGGTCAAATTCACTCCTTTTCGGTCCTCCTCAGTGTAGCATCCTTACTGTAAGCAGAGATCAGACTTTATTTAGCTTGGTCACGAGTTCATTTCCTGAGGTTCCCCGAGTGAGACACTGCGCATAAAAGGCTCGCTTGAAATTATTTTGGCCCGTGCGCATGAAGACGTTCAAGGTCCTTCCAGGGACCACATGACTTCCATGTGGACTTGAACTCAGTTAGATGATCACTTCAGGGACACTGTTCCAGTTCTGCGAACGCTTCAAACTGAAACAAACTCTTTGAGATAATGCAATGCATCAATTTCATTTTGTTGTAACGATTAGTTCTTAGATGTGGTTTCTTGTTGTAAGTGTATTAGCCTCTAACTGCTGACATTTTAATTTTTTGGTGGATTCTAAAAATATGTTCTAAATACCTGAGAAATGTTGAAGCTACTGCAGAAACCGACGGTGGAGAAGCGGAAACCGATCGTGGTGAAGCAGAAACCGATGGTGTAGAAGCAGAAACCGATGGTGGAGAAGCAGACACCGATGGTGGAGAAGCAGAAACCGATGGTGGAGAAGCAGACACCGATGGTGGAGAAGCAGAAACCGATGGTGTAGAAGCAGAAACCGATGGTGGAGAAGCAGAAACCGATGGTGGAGAAGCAGAAACCGATGGTGGAGAAGCAGAAACCGATGGTGGAGAAGCAGACAC
>CAEGAF010116568.1:0-28740 GCA_903067075.1 Micropoecilia bifurca
GTCACCATAATCACTTATTATTGATCAATAATTGATTGAAATGTGATCAGCTGTCCTCTGTCACCACAGACTGATTCAATCTGGATTTTCTACTGATAAAAGCCCAGATAAATCCTCTCTGATCAATAAATTATCAACTTCTTATTGAATATTTTCCATCCACCAACAAGAACCCAGAAATCTCAGCCGGGCCACAAACACTCAGAACCTTCTGGTACCAGTTTGACTCCACTATGAACCTGGGATCAAACTCAGCTGGTTGTCTGGGTTACAGATGAAACCTCAGAGAAAATCAGAGATCCTGGTTGAAATCAGATGCTGCAGCTCTGAACCAGAACCAGGCCCAGTTCTGGTTCTGGTTCTATCCAGCAGCTCAAAGACTGGAAACCAGTAGAAAGTGGAGTTAAAACTCACCTGATCAGATCGTTGCTTCTCCTTCTGTTCACTCAAACCGAGTCGGAGCCAAACTGGAGAACTGGACCTGATTCTCCAGAACCTGAACTGGACCCACCTGAGGCTCCGCCCCTCTGACAGCAAAGGTGTGTTCACCTGTTGAAATGACAGGAATCCTGTCTGATCACCAACACCAGGAAATAAATGTTTAAAAACAATAGATTCACATTTCAGTTTAAATGTCCTTTATGTTTTAAATATATTTAGTATTTTAATCAATATTTTATTAAATTAATGGAGATTTTCAGTTTTATCTATAAAGATTTTTAACAACCAACACATTTCTGCTCAGAAACACAAGAGCAATAAAACTAATAATAGTTTCTGCTTGTTCTAATCTGAGCCAACAGAACCAAGAACCTTGAAATGTTGAAGTTTCTCCATATGTTGACTCAACCATCTGATATGTTCATGTGATCAAATACAGATTTTATTAATTTATTTAATCTTGTTTAATGTTGATCAGAAGGAAACGTGATTCTCACTTGAACCTCTTTCATTCTGAACAAAATGTTCTTTAACCTTTGGCCTCTTTTAGCCTGGAGGCTTTAAGTTGTTTAACTTGTTTGTTTAATACATTTCAATTGAAACGATTAAAACTGGTTACAAACTGGTTTTAACCACTGAAGGCGTTCACTGGAAGATGTTTATGAGTTTCTGTCTCTGATGTGCAGGAATGTTTCCTCGTTCTTTGGTTCAGGTTGATCTGTCACACAGTCGGCCTCACATTTAACTCTACGATATTTTAATTTAACATAGAAATGTCTTTGCTGCATTTTCTAACATGCTGCTTCTGATAGTGGAAAAATTAAGGGTAAAAAATAACAATGAAGTATTAAATCTAAAAATGAAACATTACTGTGTTTCTGCTTCTCCTTTGATCTTGGTGGAGATCCTGTAACGATGAACAGCGTCAGTGGAACAATAATAACGACCACTGTCTTCTTCCCCAAACTGTCTCTTTATTACAAATTATTGAAATTATGAAATCATTAGTACAATCATATTCTTGTGTCCTTCTGTTAAATAACCACATAGCTTCACTTCAGTAAATAGTATCAACTCTCACCAGCTGTGACAGTATAAAATTGCCAAATTAAACAATTCACCAATTAATTTAGAGATCACAGATGTACATAAAAGAAATTTCAAGGGCACAAATTTATTTGAGTCAATAATTATGAGAGGATTAATCATGTTAATAATTTAACATGAACATGTTATAATGAACAAATATACTTTAAGCTGTAATGGGCTTAAAGTATATTGCAATTAAACTGACCGAACAGTTTAATTGATTACACAGTAGGGGAGAAATAGTAACGTCTATAATAATAATAATAATAATAATAATAATATGAGTAATAATAATTCCCTTTGAACAGATAACACAAAACAACGCATGTCATGGTACCAGGCCCATCCAGAGGCCACTAAAGGTGCTCAACAACCAAAAAGGGACCATCTAACTGCCATTCAGTTTTCAGAGTTTAATAAACAATAATAACAAAAATGTGAGATATACAATCAAAGCCAACAAACATCTCCATATAGAGCATAACACTATGCATATGTAAGATATTTTATTAGTAATTTCTTTCTGCAGGTCTATTTGTTATAGGAAAGTATTGCAATATTCAAATCCTCAATTTAGCAAGACATGTAAATCAGAGCTGGACCACCAGACATATTTTATCTTTACAGAATTACACTGTTAAAGATATAAACAATGGCACAATGCAACCTTAAGTGAAAAGTCCTGATCTTCTGCCCCACTCTGACTGGCTTATCAACCGATTTAGACGGTCTATGCACTGGTGCTGTGTGCTGAACTTGGTCCAGTAGTGGAGAGAACGACACGCCAGAATCATACTGTCCCTGTAGAGTTTAGTCAAGTTTATTTGTACAGCACATTACAGCTACAGGCCAGATTAAGTGCATCACAAAAACACAACAAATAAAAAGTTATAGAAACTACATACAGTCAACAATTGAAAAACCAGTAACAAACATTACATTTTGATGAGTGACATCATCAAAATCATCAGTACAGATCAAATATGTTGGTCAATGTTTAACTTATTATGGTTCAAAAGTAACTATAACCAGGTGGGTTTTAGTTTTGATTTAGGGCGTCGTCACATCAGCCCTGTTTAGTTTGCTTTAATCAAACTCTAGTTCGTTTATCTAGAGTCCAGATGTGAACTTTCTAGAGGTGAATTCACAATCAAACTAATGCAGATCAAAAAAGTTAACTCTGGTCCGCCTAAAAACCCAGGTCTCAGGCTGACTGAAGTGAATCTGATGTAGTTTTAGTGCAAGCGGATCAGAGACCGTTCCAAAAGCAGGAAGCTAGCAGGAAGCTAACTACAGTGCAGGTCAATATATTCCTCTTTTCTCTGCAGGGTAATGGAGGTTTTTTCTTACCATGGCAACGGGTCTGCGTGTAAAGTAAAGCTGACACAAAGCAATGTAAAGTAGAATATAAACGATTTAAGTTGTTTACCATCTTATTTATCATTTACTGTAGCAAACAACAGCTGCCATAGTTTCTAAGCCTCCAATAAACAACAAAAACTGGACTAATCGGCTTGATTGTTTGTGGAAAGTGGCAATAATCATGAAAAATTATGAAATAATTCATAAAGTGTAGGAGCCATGGTTTGTTAGAGTTAAACAAAATAGTTTGAACTGTGATAATATTATAAAATGTTGCCATTCATCATTATAAAACACAAGTTGGCTTAATCCTCTCCTGCATCTTGGCACGATTGACAGAAACTGCGTATAGATTTATATCACAGTTTGGTTTCTGTGATTTAAATCACAGAATAATTTTGTTTCCATCTGGTGAAGAAGGAAGTTGCTCTCAGAGGTTTTGTGTCGTTTCCTTCAGTAGTTCTTGTTGCAGCGCCCCTACAGGCCAGGAGGGCAACAGGTTTTTCAGTTATATCAACCGTCTGTCTACACCAGTCCTTGTAACACAATCCATTCTGAGCTTTGATTTTGGTATTAAATCACTGAGAGCTGCTGGAGAGCTGTTATTAAAATTTACAAAATATAATCTAAAGTTCCAGGGATTCTGATAATTTTTTGGGAATGTCAGGGCAATAGAGAGTGAAAGGAAAGAGCCAAGAAGTCTGTTGTGAAACTTATAAGCTCTGAAGTTTTCATCTCGACAGTATGATCTGAAAATTGTGGAAAATGTATGAATTACATTTGAAAATTGATTGTGTGCAGGAAACCAACCACTTTACCAACTTTTCTAGTTCAACCTAGAGGAGTTTTCAGCTATATGGCTGGAATAGCAGGAGGTTAGTGATGGATGCATAACACTGGTTTATGTGACATTAGTGAAGGTGCATAAATTAGAAAAGTTTGGTCATCTTTTTAAATGTGGATCTGGTTCTTGTTTTTAATATATTGTGGCAGTTTGCCCTACAGCAACTCCACCCTAGAAAACGTCTCACTGTCCTGATTAGTCAGGACGTGTTGCAACAGTGCGGAACTGAAAGTAAACAAAATGCCTTTAAATTAAGGGCATGTATGAACAAATGTGTGCCGACTACCATCTCACTGCAGCTTCCCATCGCAGAGTCACTAAATTAAGTTTATCTCCCAAGTCATGGAGAAGGTTAAAATAATCTGGGGTCTAATTTATTAAGGATTGGGCAGAATTGATACTAAAAGTATGTGTATGTTGAAAAGATGAACACGTCAAAAATAAATCTGACTTATTGAACCATGTGTATGTGCAGCAGCAGGTCATTTGTCTTTATAGATCTCAGCTTTACCTTTTTGTACAGGTTCTAGTTTTCATACATTTAATAATAAATGGTCAATGCATAAATTCTAATGTTTCTGTAAATGAGCCAGCTGATCAATATTATTTCATGATCAACATTAGATTTTAATCAGATCTGCTCTCATGCGAATGCTGTGACCCGGTAGATGAGCTGGTTGATAATCTCAGTCAAATGTAAATGACGTAAAACTCGATTTCACGTTTATTATGAGGTCTACAAAGTTTTCACTCAACACTAAAGCATACAAGGAAATGTCTGTGTGGAAATCATTAATAAAAACATCAACAATGCTTGTGCCTCGTTTGCCACAGGCTCGTTTGCCCTTGATGGGTGTTTTTCTCGAACCTTCATTAAAAGAACCACAGACAACGTATAAGAATTTCATGGCGAAGCTTTTGCAAAAGGAGACTCAGCAAGCTGCTCCTCCAAGCCGTTGACTGAGCATCTAAAGACCTTTTGTTGCAGCTCGTCTTTTATTATCAAGCAAAAGGAGGAAGGATAGCTAAGAAAGACAGCAGAGACAAATTGTCACTGCACACTGGCAGTTTCTAAGGTAGGGAGTATCAGGTCGATAAGAAGGAACCTGTGGAAACGTAATTTAAGGTCTGGGAAACACAGTTAACTGTTTCACATGAAGACAAACAGGCAGAATAGGCCTTCAGGTCAGTTTATACACACAGAAGGAAGAGAAAAACTGAAAATCAAAATAATCTATAGACTGAATGTTGATTAACATTAGACTGAATATGAACTAAAGTAATAACAAAATGATAATACCAAAAAATCTCTAACAGCCCTGTCACTTCACCAGCTGGACTCTAGCAGGAACTGCAATGGATTTGCCAACTATTTTGCTGGGAACATTATAAAAAAGTAAGAGGGTTAATCTGCACATCTAGACCAGATCCAGTACCAAAGCTATGCCCAAACCAAGTAAATGCAGAAAAAATGAATTCATTTCAAAAACTCTGTACTCTCTCCATTCCTTTACACTCTGTACACTTCAGATTCAGCACAAATCCGATCTGTCCTCTACAGAAATACTCGGCTACTCTGCAGTTGTTGGGTTTATCAGTGGAGCATCTATAAGGAGGACGACTGGATTTCTGGATGAAGCTAAGATCCTTCAAGGTCTGCAGCCAGATGTAGTTTCTTCTTTCAGACCAACAAAACCAGGAGGTCGAAGGTCTGCAGTGAAATCAGAGGCAGATTGATAAAGTCTTCATGAGAAAGGAGAGAAGTTCAGATAAAAATGTTTATGATGGAGTCATGAGGAGAAATGAACCCAGAGAAAGAGCAGCTGGTTGATTCCTGCTGGTCAGACTATAAATAAACGAAAAATAAACCTGGAAATCAAACAAACTAAACTATAGTCTTTAACTTCAATAATACTGCTGCTGAAACTACACATTGTCCTAACAGATTATTACTAAAGCTCCTATATAATCATTGATCATCATGTTAACATGGTGAGCAGAGTCTCTGGTTAAACTAGGATCAGCTGAGCAGGTTCTGCTGATCCAGGTTGAAACCCTGATTTCATTTCAATCATCATCTTGAATCTGTTGTTGAGAGAATCATCTGTTATGTTGTCGTCTGTTGGGGCAGCAGCATCAGAACCAGGGACATAAAGTCTCAACTGCCTGATGAGAAAGTCTGGTTATGTTCTGGTTCTGTTCTGGTTGTGACTGCAGAACTTTAGGAGATGATTATGCAAAGAAGGATTTTTCATAAAATCAAGAAAATTATGAACAACTCAACAGGACTATCTTGGGAAGGCAGAGCACCTTCAGTCAGAGGCTTCTTCAGGTTCAGTGCAGCACAGGCTGCTACAGGAGATCCTGCCTGCCAACAGTGACCAGCATTTCCAGTAACTCCTTAAGAATTTGTGTTACTATGAATTACAACATTTGATTTCCCTTTGGGATTAATAAAGTTTTTGAATTTGAATTGAAGATTTAGAAGAAATTATTTGCTGCTGTCTTGATTTCCAACCCACAACTTCCTTAAGAAAGTTCTGCTTATAAATGAATTTGATCTGATTAAAATAGTTAATCTGCTGATCCGACATCATTTCCTTTTTCAGTGATTTTGCACAGACTGATGTTCACTTACACTAACATTTGACAAAAATATTACTGTTTACATGTGATGATTGCTCAATTATTTGAGTTATATTTATTTTTATTGTGTGTGTATTATGTCTAATTGTATGGGGATAAATGTGGTTCAGTTTCATTGTTTATGTTTTAACAATAAAAAATGTAATTATGAAAAACATTGGATTTGATATCCGAATTTAAAAACACTGCATAAAGTCGGATTTAAGTGCATTTAGGTGATTTTATTGGTGCTTTGTTGTATAAAGGAAACAGTCTTCATAGTTTCTGCTCATTTTCATGGCAAGTAAAAAGTTTCCATATATTTTCTCAAACTTTCACGCTGAGTGTGAAATATGGAGCCACACATTTTTTTTCTGTGTACAGACACTTTACACATGAGCCTCCAGGTGTTTTTACCTCTGGCTTTTAAAGCAGAAAATATCAAACCATTAATAAAAGAACAATCTGGACAAATGACTACTGAAGAACTACAGGCTGACCTCTGACCCTTCGGTTCCTCAGTGGTCCTTCTAGCAGCTGCAGAACATTTCAGGACCAGAGGACTAAAGTCTCAGACCAGAGAAACTCATCAAGGCAGCAGCAGCGTCTTCACAGGTCAGACCGACAAAACAAAGGTCCAGAACCTGCTGCTGGTCCAGAAGCTGCTGGTCCAGAACCTGCTGCTGGTCCAGAACCTGCTGCTGGTCCAGAAGCTGCTGGTCCAGAGCCTGCTGCTGGTCCAGAACCTGCTGCTGTTGGTTTCAGTAACTGTAGAGCTGAGCAGCCAGGTGATCTCACCTGTAAACTGAAATGGGAAAACCGGTTTATACTGCCTGGTTTCTGAAAGATCATGTGACCTTTTCAGTTACATGATCTTTCAGAAACTCTTAACAACCCTCCCTACTTTGTTCACATTATTTTTATCTGATCTGAGCTACAGGAATGAAAAGGTTTTATGAAGGTGAACTGAAATGTGAGGCAAATGGTAACTGACTTGTATGTCTATAGTACTTTATCAAGTCTGAGGACTACAAAGTACTTCACAATACATTCACGTGATAATGATTGTGATGACATTAAAAGACAGGCTGCTGTTCCAACTCAGCAAATACAGAAAATCTTTACCTTAAAATTCTTATGTTTGTTTTTAAATCACTATATAATCTTGTCCTGGTTGACCTCTCTGAGCTTCTTCACCCCTACACACCTTATCGGTCGCTCAGGTCAGCAGATCAGCTGCTCTTGGAGGAACCGAGATCCAGGAGGAAGCTGAGAGGGACAGGAAGCTCAGAGGGGACAGGAGGACACAGGAAGCAATGATTAAATAACGCACAGAATTACGTCTCTGTGCGTTATTTCTTTTACTTACATATTTCAGAGTATAGCCACCTTTCAATTCTCCAAATTGAAAGGTGGCTATACCTTTCAATTTGGAAAGGTATAGCCACCTCTGCTTTTTTCTTCCAACGGAGAATTTAATTTCATCCAATGTAGAATTGAAAGGCTAAGTCAACGGCAGGGTCTCCAATAACCAATAGTGGACAAAGAACGCTGGAACGTATGAAACGTTGACTGCTCTCAAACGTCAAGGCACCGAGGAAACAAAATTGGTGGTGAGCTTGAGGATGTGGTAAACTACAGTTGTTCACTTGAAAGTAGCTCTGGTCTTGTTGGCGTTCTCACCGGACACAGAGCCCAGGTTGGCTTTTCAGAGAGAGGACTTTAGATGGGAACCGTCCGTGTGGTGGAGGGCGGACAGGTAAATCGGACTTTAAGGCGTCAAAAGGAGCGAGCAAACTGCCAACCAGAGCACACAGGTAGTGAAGACTTTTTTTCAACGAAGGAAGGTGAGTATGAGCTTGGGCACAAATGGGAACTGATCCACAGCGTCACAACGTATCTCAGAGTCACAGCCAGGCTTGGATTCACAGGATCATCTGCAAAGGATCCAAACAACAAGTAAATGTTACTTCTGGTCTTCAAGGGAAAGCTCCCAAAATACAGAGGAGGGCTCAGAGCTACCATCACTGGCTAACACTCAGGAGTCAGTGTGCTGGCAGTCGACATCTCTTAAAGCCCCGCTGACGAGATGATTGATCATCGGTGTGAATGGTGATGTCAGCGCTCCAGTCCTCCAGAACTCATCTTTATGGCTCCATCTGGTGGTCGATGGAAGGAACGACAGAACAGGAGGAAAAAACAAAAACCCAAAAGACCCAGATATTAACATACATGACATGAGATCCAAGTGAGAGTAATCACTTCCTGTCTACTAAAAGCTGAGATCAGCAACCAATAAGCTATCAGTGTCAGGATCTGGGAGATGCCTGTATTCTCTGTTGACCTCCTTGTTGCAGTTCTTGTGGTTTTCCACATGAGGGCGCCAGGCAGCAGCAGGTGGATTTAAAGACTGGGACAGCAGCTCTGTGATGTGTTAACCTGCAGTAAAGCTCTGAGTCTTCTGAGTTGCGTCTTGTGTTTCTTTGTCCTGCAGTATTTCTGCCTCATGTCTCCTTGTGCAGGTTACCTGCTCAGATCTCAGGCTCTTACCTGAGTCACATCCTGACTTCCTCCTTCTGCACTGAGCTTTACTGTTTCCCAGACAATTCTCCAGAGCTGGCTCTGTCCTGCTCCACTATTTACCATCTGAAATGAAGAACCTGTCTGCCCCCCACCACCACATGGCTCCACCATCTCCACAGATTCACCTCTCAGATTCCTTCCTCCTCTCCCTGGTAGAATCTGCATTGATTGCTGTACCTGTAAGAACGATCTGAGATCAATTATTTCCCCTTTCCAAATTCTGCTCTCTCTGCTTCCCAGTGTTCCCAGTTCCCCCACTGTGGCCCACTGGCTTCCCAAACACATCTCCAAACTCATGGTATGAAGCTAAGACAGACTTTCAGACCAGACGGATCTTAGCCAGTTAATTCACCTCACCAGGAACCAGGTTCAGAGTTCCTGCAACCTACCATGCTCCCCCAGAAACATTGGTAAACAACAGTTCCTCCCATGTAATCACCAGAACTACATAGTTACTGAACTAAAAATGCTTGAGGCTGAGGCTCAGGAGCAAGAAAACTATTTTATACATTTTATAATTATTGAATAAATAATCCAGACTTTAAAATCCAAAAGCATTTTTAAAATTGTCAATAACTGAATGTCCAGACCTTCTGTTCTCATTTTATTGTCTATTTATTGTGAAGCTTTAGCAGATACAGCACATAAGTCAATTCACAGCTGAGAAACATTAAATAAGTAAAAATCACCAGATAATATTTGACTTTCTATCCCTAAAAGCTGCAATTTAACTTTAACTTTACTCAAATAGTAACTGGTAGTTCCTAGAATTTTTGTTAGAAATAACTATGTTTTCCTCTAGTAATGGTATAATGCTTGGTAATACAAAAGCCAAAAAGGAAGAAAGTTGTACTAAAAATCAGATAAACCAACAAAGATTCATATATTTTGAGTAAATCCCAAAACGGTGATGGAAATATTTTTTAAACCAAAACTCATAATCTACAGTAAATCAAAAATCAAATAGAAAAATATGTAGAAAAACAGTTTCCCAATATGGAGGCATCTATTCGCACCTGTTGAAAAAAGCTGAACCTCTCGGCTCAGAATGTTTATAATCATATTTGTTGTTTCAAACTTGTTATAATCCACTGGTTCCAGCTGTTGGTCCAGTCAAATCTCTGACCATGATAACGACTCATGAAGCTCCTGATGGGGAACAAATTCTTCCAAGTTTATATTATTTAATACTTGATGAAGCGTCACACGTTTTACTCATGTGAAACTGTTTGCTGAAGCTGATCATTTTCCACTTCATCACTTTTAATCTAAACAGACGAACCTCTTTGTTCGCTCAATATTTCTGCTCCGACATGTTTCCTGTTTCTTCTCACAGCCTGGAGCTTCATTCCTTCCCATCAAAATATTTTTTAATGACACATTTAATATTTTTCAGAAAAGTCGCACAATAATCGACTCTGCCATTAAAAAAACATCAATGTAATTATACTGAGAATCACTGTCAGACATTTTTCTGATCATCTCATTTACAAACTCAAGATAAAAACTAAACATAAAAATAAAACACAACAATGAATATGACGGAAAAATATTAAGAAAACATAATAAAAATGCTAAGTAACATTTTCTGTTCCTCCCTTTCTTGTCTTTTATATTCTTATATAAACAGTTCTTAGAATATACAAAATAAAATGACATTTTACATAAACACAAAATGATTTTCAATCAACATCTCAAATATTTTAAAACATGAAAAATCCATGACACTAACTTGGTTTATTGATTATGTATTTTTGGAAAATCTGCACAAATTCAGGGTGTTTTCAAAAACCTGGGATAATTAAAATGAGCTTTCAAAACTGAGTCTAAACTCAGAAACCTGTAGGAGATGTAGCTCAGAGAATAATGCTCACTGCTCACGTAGCTCACTGAATAATGGGAAGATAAAAAATATATATAAATATTTAAGTAAGGAAACAGGTATTTTTCTGTTTATTAGTAAATTGAATTATTGAAAGTTTACTTGCATGTTCAAACTACATACAAATGTTTATTGGTTCTCATTAGAAAAGCAAAAGTAAAAAATAAAAGTCTTAACTGAATATTTATTGACATTTTGTAAAATTGGTATTAGATTTGGACATACAAATAACCAAAAAACAAAATGAGGATCTGCTCCACGGTGGAGCCTCAACAGGAATTTGCCTCTGATTAATGCTGGATGCTCTAGTTGGTGTGATTTGATCACTGTCATGTCACTCAAGGTAAAAATTATATTTGTTTCTGCTTTACTAAACGCCTTTTGGTCATTTCTAGTCCTTGAATCTCACCAATGACATTGGCTCAAAGTTTTGAAAACTTTTCTTCTGATGGCAAAGCACAAAATGACACATTAGGTGGTTCCAACTCTGCACATGCCCACAGCATAACGGAGGTCCTGCCACTGCCAGTAGTTATGATTTTTATACAGATTTTAGTTAAATGAACGGAAAACAAGAAATGAGCGTCAATGGAAAATTAAAAATATTATTGAAAACATGATGAAAAGTTTACTTTTACCATATTCATTTACTTCTTACTGGCCTTAATTTGAGGTCATGTAATCTACCACCTTGGGGAAACCTTGTTAAAACAAGAAAGATATTTTTTTAATTGTAATTGAGCTTCTTAATTTTTAAGAATTTGATTAATAACTGAAATGATATATATTCCAAAAAAATATTGGATATCAAATTAGGGGTTTACAGTAATAAATATTTACAATGTAAAATATTGTCTAAGCTTTAACTGATGATGATGCATCATGTTTAGCTCAGATATAGGGGTTAAAATAAAACACCTTATTGCTTCACTTTCAGAGGTCCTTAAACATTTTCCCAACTTTCTGCAGTTGGGTTTGGCCTTCAGTTTCTTTCTCCATCCTTCTTTTCAGCTCCTCCAGTTCTTGGATCTTCTTCTGGTCTCTTTTTTCCTTCATCTTCTCAATCAGGAAGTCCAGATGGGCCAAAGTCGACATTGAGCCGACTTTCAGGGCGATCTCCTTCAGTTTGATAATATGACCATAGGCCTGATCCAGCAGCTCCGACCTCTCCATTGTCAGTTTGCTGGTTTCCTTTTCAAGGTTTTCTAAAAGAGTCGACTTTTTCTCACATTCTGCTTTATTTTTTTCATATTTCTCCTTCACATCATTCAAGGTCTTCTGAACTTTTCTGATCTTTGTCACATAACTCCAGTTTTCTTTGACATGAACTGATTCAGGACACTTGTTGGTACAAACTGTGCAGTGACCCTTCTTCATGACCTTACAGTGTCCTGGTTTATGGGCCATTGTGCATCCAGGATAGTGACAGTTCTCCTGACAGGTATTACAGGTGACGGCTCCTTTGTAAAACATCAACAACCTCATTCCTCCACTGATTGGTTCTTTTTCCTTGTAGACCTCATCAACTTCCATAGTGAAGTTTATATCCTTATCCATCTCATCTTCATGTTTCTTCAAAGCCTCTTTAGTCAGTCTGATTTCATTCTGTTTCTGTTCATTCAGCTCAATTCTCTCCTTCAGGTTCTGGATGCAGGCCTTCAGTCTGATCCGTTCATTCAGAACCTCCACTGTTGTTACCAGTGGTTGAGGTTTGGTTTTTTCCAGAATGTCTCTCAAAAGAGCCATTTCTTTATTTGTAAAGTCCCAGGAGTATTTTGAACCATCTTTATCTTTCTCTGTTGTGTATTTTTGTCGCTTCTGTTGGTTGTTGAACAGGAAGTGAACAGGCAGATCATTTTGACCTTTGGAACATTTAATCTTTGCTTCTTCCAGAGCCTTAAGAACATTTTCAGGTCTTTGTCCATCAGAGTGAGTGATCAGAGCTACAATGTTTCTTTCCAGGTCATTTCCAAACAGAGACATCACTGCATCAAAGACGTACGTCAGTCGGTTACTCAGCCTGTAATCACTGGCCTTCACCACCAGACCCACTGCATTGATCTGATGAACTCCATCCTGTGATCGAAACAAATCAAACAATCTGCGACTGACAGAGTCGTCTTCTTCAATCCCTCTGGTGCTTCCAAATCCAGGCGTATCGATGATGGTCAGAGAGAACGGCAGAGTTTGACCTTCAAAACCAAAGATCTGATAGACGATCACATCGGATGTCTGACTTTCTGTCTGATTGCTTTTCTCTTCTACAATCTGAAACCAGACTTGATCGTCAAACTTCACTCCCACAGTAAAGTTGAACAGAGCGTTAATCAGAGTAGATTTTCCTGCTCCTGTTTCACCAACCAGTAAGATGGTTTTATTGATCTTCATCTCATCTTTCTGTCCAACCGTCACTTTGCTCAGAGTTCCTATCATCTCTTTCTTTGGTATCAGCTGGTAGATGGCAGGTGGTCCTTGATGGATCTCAATACTTTCTGAGATTAAAGCCTCCTGGAGAGATGAGGTTATTCTTTCCCTGCAGAAAAACAGAACAAATTATGATTTATTAAAATTTCAAACAAAATGAATTCAAACTATTTTCAACTGGAATAAATGTTTAACAATTTGAAACAGATTTCACATAAAAAATACAGTGTACGAGTTGGGAAAAACAGTATTATCTGGCGCCCCATGAACAAAACATAGATTGACTTCAGTTAGATGTAAAGAGTGTTTGTGTTTGTTGAAGACATACCCTAAAAACAAAGTGATTCTGAAAAGGTATGCAAGTTTCTGATATGGACAATGTGGGCTGTTGTCAAGGACATGCACAAGATAAAACCACTTGTCTTTCAGTTGTACTCTAACATAGGTTGTTATTTTTCTTATTCAATGGAAACCCATTATGTGAGTAGGTGCCTCCTCAACTCACACAGAAGACTTGATTATATTAAGCAGCAATCAGCAATCCTAAAAGATTTAATTGTCTTGTTGAACCAAGTTTAAGATCTCATTATCAGGTTTTTTTTTTCAGTGAACTGCGGCCAACAATTGAGCATAAAAATTTCAGATTTAGTAGGCGATTCATTTTATTTATCTAGCTCATTTTCAGCAACAAGGCAACACAAAGTGCTCTACATAAATTATAAAGAAAATACAAACAAAATAACAAACCAAAGGAACAAAAAAAATCTAATAATATTGATAATCCATTCCTGTTCTGAGTTGCTAGGCCAGTTTTTCTGGATTCTCAGTTGTTCTAATCCCTTTTCTGGGTTGCCAAAGTAAAAGTGAGTAGGTATCATCTGGACTTTCTCTAGCTCTTGGTGAAGGTGGACATTTGTTTTCCTCTGCTCTTCTCCCTACCCACTCTCACCTGCTTGCTCTGCTTTTTTGCTGCTTTTGTTGCTGTTGTTTTGCAACCTTTCTTTGCACATCCTCTAAATCTACAAATTATGGATCTGGTCAACTGATCTCTCAATGCAATTGATCAAATTTTCTTGATGAGAAGTCTGGGCACAGAGACCCTCTTGTCCTGGAGGGACACACCCAGCAGGATTCACTCTGGATTTATTCATAACAGTGCAACAGTGCATTGTGCATTTCACAATTGTGAAATTGAGCAGGCACAACTGCAGTGAAGTTAGTTTCGAGTTGAATATTGGATTGTCCAATATACGCCGAGCCATTTAGCTCCAGGTTGATCCGATTTCTGAGCGCTAATTTCGGCCAGTTGATCTCCAGCTCCCTCCTCAGGCTCGGAGGTTCACTTCACTGCAGTCGGTAACAATATAACCACTGGGATAGAGTTTGTTTTGGTCTGTGGCCTGCAAAGATGGCAGCAAGCGACTGGACCTGAATGCCCCAAAACGTCTAACACAGTGACTTTGGTTCCAAAGCTCCATTGGCCAATAGGAGACAGAGAAGGCAGCTCCTCATTAGCATAACAATGCAGCAGAAATACGGAAAACGGATAAACAGCGAGCAGAAAAGACAAAGCAAGATATCTATTTTTCTTGACAAAAACGCATGTTTAGAGGAAATTAAAAAGAGAATATATATATGACGGAAACTCGTGTAAGGAAAAGAAAAAACTAAACATATTTATGTTTTTATTTCTTACTATATCAGTTTTGGACCTCCATAAGTTATCAAACCACTGATAAAAAAAGAACAATCACAGAATTACAGGCTGACCTCTGACCTCCCATTCATCATCGATAATAATGCATCAAATTTATATAGCACTTCTTTGGACACTCAAAGAAACTTTGAACCAAAAAAAGAGCTTTATTTTGGAAAAAACCTACCTGAGTTGAGTTTTGATTCCAGGATCCATCTGGCTGTATATTTCCACCAGTTTCTGCAATTTTTCTCCATTCTCTTCCCCCTTCATCTTCTTGATAAGGAAGTCCAAGATAACAAAAGTGGAGGCTGAGTTGTTAATTGAATTGTCATCATCGGCTGACTGATGCAGTTTGATCAAATATTCATATGCTTCATTTATCAATCGTGTGTTCTTTTCTTTCAGTTTTGTTTTCTCCTTTTTAAGTCTTTCTGAAAGCTTAATTTTCTCTCTTGATTCCTGTTTATATTGTTGTTTTAAAGCTTTTTTAGTCTTCTCAAGCATTTGGGTCTTGATCTCAAATTGCCAGTTTTGTTTAACATGATCTGATGCAGGACACTTGTTGGTGCATGAAGTACATTTTCCATTTCTCATCACTTCACACTGCTGAGGATTTAAAGCCTCTGTGCATCCAGGATAGTGACAGTTCTCCTTACAGACAAGACAGTATAGAGATGTTTCATAACCACATCTTCCATCTCTCAGAGACTGCAGGTCTTTGTAGGTCTCAGGAATAAGTACATTAAAGCTTTTATCCTTTTTCATATTCTGTTTGTTAATACAATGAGCTTCTTGAGTTCGTTCAACATCTCTGATTTTTAGCTCAGTGAACCTGATTCTCTCCTGCAGGTTCTGGATGCAGGCCGTCAGTCTGGTCTGTTCTTTATGCTCTATCATCATGACATTTAGCTGGAGAGGTGGAGATTCTTTTAGAAAGTCTGTGAACTCTTCCATTCCTTCTTCCGATAAACGCCAAGCTTTTCCTAAATATTTTTTTGATTTTTTTGTTCGTTCTTCATCCTGGCAGTTATCAAACTGGAAGTAAGTCATTTCATTCTCCTCATTCATTGCATATTTAATGTTTGCATCTTCTAGAGCTTGAAGAACATTTTCAGGTGGTTTTCCATGTGAGTTTGTCATCAGAGCTACAATGTTTTTCTCAACATCTTTTCCAAACTGGGACTTAATGAAATCATAGATGTACTTCAGTCGGTCAGTGACTGGATTCTCCCCGTCCTTCATCACCAGACCTACTGCATGAACTTCATGGATCCCATCAGCTGATTGGAATAACTCCATTAATTGATGGTTGATCCTGATATTATGATCGTTTTGTGTGTCTCCATATCCAGGAGTATCGATGATGGTCAGAGAGAACGGCAGAGTTTGATCCTCAGCACCAAAGATCTGATAAATGATCACATCAGATGTCTGACTTGTTGTCTGATCCTCAATCTGAAACCAGATTTCATCCTCAAAGATCACTCCCACAGCGTAGTTGAACAGAGCGTTGACCAGAGTAGATTTGCCTGTTCCTGTTTCACCAACCAGTAAGATGGTTTTATTTGGTTTGCTCTCTTCTTTTTCACCAACAGTTACTGTGGTCAGAGATCCAATCTTCTGTTTCTCTATTTTCAGCTGGTAAACAGCAGGAGGTCCTGGACTCACTAGATCACTATTGGAGATGATGTCTTTAAAACCGGATGAATTGTTTCTGTTCCTGTAAAAGCAGAAAAGATGTTTAGTAGATATTTTATAATAAGATTCATAATTCTAATTGTGTCACATGATGAAATCATTGCTTCAAGATGTACATTCATAAATATGTTATATACATACCTCTTTATCTATTTCACATGATTTTAACTAATGGCACATCTTTATGGTTTCAGATGCAGTTGAATAAATAATGATAGAAACACTGAATGTTGAAAGAGTAGATGGAAGGAGTTTAATTTGCTTAGTTAAAGCTAATAACTGAACAGGTCTAATTCTGAGTCTGCAGTACATAGAGAGAGCTTAGCATTGTAGCTTAACACATGCAGCCAGGATTTCAGAGGGATAAACTGGAGCTGTCAGGATCCCAGATGGTGGAAAAGGCAGACCACCTCGTGGAGGCCAAAGGTTACTTTGAGATCTCGACCTTGCACTCTTGAGCCAGGTGCGGGTAGGGTTGGGTTTAAGCTCCCCAGAGGTCTCAGAGCCATGGTTTCTTTTGACAGAGGTAAGGCGGGGTCCTGGGAACCGAAACCTGGCACCTCCATGAGCGGTCCCGCTTCTGTAGAACAGGGCCCGGACATAAGGAGGCATGGGGTGGTACATCCAAACGGCCGGGTTTGGGAAGGGTTGGGTTCAAGATCCCCGGAGGTCCCAGAGCCACAGGGATTTTTGGCCAAGGTAAGGCTGGATCCTGGGAACCAGACCCTGGGCACAGCAATTCCGCCAGCTGTCCTAGTTCTGGAGAACCGGGCCTGGACATAAGAAAGCATGGGGTGCTACTTCCAAATGGCTGCCTTACCAGGGGCACCAGACATAAGGGGACGTCCAGGGCTCCGCCAAATGGCCGGGCTCCTGCCGAGGTCTGTTGCCCCGATTCCGGGTACAGGGTTCCAGCCATAAGACGGAATGGTCTTATGGCACTTTGTTGAAGTGGAACGGGACTTGTTCCATTTCAACAAAGTCCCCAGCCATAAGAAGACATCCAGGGCTCCGCCAAATGGCTCGGCCCCTGCCCGGGTCCTTGTGCCCCAATGCCGGGCACAGAAGCACCATAACTTCTCCAGACCCGGGCCAGTCCAGTGGATGTCCAGGGCCCAGCCCCAGTTCTGGAGAACCAGCTAATGTCCGAAGTCCTGCAGGGCTGTGGATGCTCCAATTCCGCGTACGGGACCTCCGCAAGACCCCCTGGCTCTGAAGGACCAAGCTGGCTGAGATTAAGTCATATTTTCTTTACCCTAGACTTATGGGGTAGGGTTAGGTTAGGTTTTGTGGGTTCACTCTTTGAGGCTGCGGGCCCACCATGGTTGGTTCCCTGCCCGCATTTAGGTACCTCAAAGGGTTTGCACGCTTCTCGAGATCAGTGACCACCTTGGGCAACAGTGACCACCTTGGGCAACAGGGACTATCTTTTCATGGAGGTGTTGGCGGTTCGCTCCAGGGTGCCATCTTGTGGTTTGTATGTGCTGAGTGTGCTGCTTAGAATATGGCAGGCATATTCCGGTGAGTGCAGGTGCTCCATCTGGACTGGGTTCAGATGAAGCTTGGGGTGGATTGTTATGTTGGTGTTTGTATTTCAGGGACAGGTGAAATTGAGAAGTGGGAGGAGGAGAGAGCTGGGGAGAGAGCGGGTGGGGTAGAGGGGAGAAGGGAGGAGAAGGGGTGGAAAGAGTCCGGGGGGACAGCGGGGAAAGGAAGGAGATGTGGAGGTGTGTGAGTGGGGAGAGGGGGGAGGGGGTGGAGATTGGAGTTTGGAGTAGATAGATTGGTAGAAGAAATTGGTTTTTTGTTGGTGTTATGGTGCAATGGGGTTGTGTTTTGTTGTTAGTTGTGGGTGTAGATAGTATTTGTTTACATCTTGCGAATACCTGAGGCTTCAACAGGTGGGTGACCGAGAATCTGGCTGTGTTGGTTAGGGTTAAGGTCCCTGGTGGTCCCTGAGCCACGGGGGTTCTTTGACATGTGGGTAACCAAACCCACATGTCAGAACCTCCATTGGTGACCCCGGTTCAGGAGAACTGGGCCTGGACATAAGCAAGCATCCAAGCTCTCTCGGCAAATGCCTGAGGCCCTGCACATGGGTGCTCCAATCCCCAGTACGGGACCTCCGTGAGACCCCCTGGGTCTGGAGGACCAAGGGGCCATCTTGATTAGGTGATATTTTTTAAGATCTAAGGTTATAGGGTTATGAGGATAGGGTTAGGGTTAAGGTCCCCAGAGCCGGTGGGTCTTCTGGACCTTGGTTTGTTCCAGTAACCAAACCCTGGGTACAGAACCTCCAGAAGTGACCATGTGTTTGGATAATCAAGCATTAAAAGCTATTGATTTTTTTAAAATGTAAAAAAGCAGTTCCAGCAGTGGCTCAATTCCTCTTGTGATCACAACAATGCAATCCCCGACCCGATGAGGGTCAACTGCATCACCAACCATCTGAAGCAGAGTGTACCCACTGCAGTCGACACCTCAGGAAGAAGTACCAATGGTGCTTTTTGCAATATACGAGCTCACGTGGTTCCTGTAGTTTAGCGGTTTAGGAAGAGGATGAGATAGCAGAGTAGCGGAGATGGTTTCATGTATTTCTTTTTGTTGTAAAGCGCATCACTAATGCCGCCCTGGGATTCAAACCCAGACAATCAGGTGGCTGTTATCCATTGTAAGTGTGGGACCTTAAACCACTGGACTGCTGGCGTCATGATAAAAAATGATTGGCATATAGCGCTTTTGTCTGTTGTTCTGCCTGAAACCGAGAAGGATTACCTTAAGTGCCTGTTGGGGAAAATAAGTGGTTCCAGCAGTGGCCGGATCACTCTGGCAATACACGGCAACGTAATCTCCAAACTGTTGCGGGTCAATTCCACCGAGACCAGCTGAAGAAGAAGTACCCATGGTGCTTTTGTGGTACACGACCACACATTGGACGCTGTGGTTTAGCGGAAGACGCAGAGTGCTTCGCCAACTCTGCCCTGGTATTGGAACCCAAATACGTGGCTGCAATCCACTGCAAGTGGGGCTAACGTGGTTCCTGTAGTTTAGCAGTTACCTTAAACTAAAAGACTACTTGAGTCAAGTGATTTAGACATTGAAGAGAATTGTCTTCTGCTTCCGTATGTCCAAGCTGAAAACGAAGAAAATCAACAGACTACAGAAGCGGTGCTGACAAATTACACTTTTCGCCATTTCGGATTCATTAAACCGGAGGGTAAAATAGCCGCCAAGCTACAGGAGACACATGGAATAAATTACTGCCATATCAGGTGACGCTTTTAGCCGTCCCTGATTCATTAAGATGGAGTCTGAAAATCCACCAACCTACAGGAGACCGTGGAATAAATTGCTGCCAAATGAGGTTACGATCTTTGCCATCCCTGATTCATTGAACTGGAGAGTAAAATAGCCCCTAAACTACCGGAGCCACGTGACTGACAACTAAAGCTGGAATCGAATCGAATCCTCCTCTGGACTTAAGGAGGTGTAGGCCGATGCTTCCAAATGGCTGCCTTACCAGGGGCACCAGCCATAAGGAGATGTCCAGGTGGTTCCGCCAAATGTCTGGGGTCCTGCCCGGGTCCCGGTGCCCCATTTCCAGGCACTGGTTCAAGCCATAGGTCGAAACGGTCAGCCATTTGGCAGAATGGGACTTGGGCCATTACAGTAAAGTCCCCAGGCATATGGAGACATCCTGGTGGTTCAGCCGAATGTCCGGTTTTGGAGAACAGGATGGGTATTTTTGATAACTTGTTGCGGGGTTGTGGGTGTCCGAATCCCAGGTGGGGTCCAGTCATAAGCCGGAACGGTCAGCCATCCAGCGGAACGTTACTTGTTCCATCCTGACAAAGTCCTCGGGGAGGGCTCTTTTTAGTTCTTTTTTTAAAATGTAAAAAGTGGTTCCAGGAGTGGCTCAATTACTCTTGTGATCACAACAATGCAATCCCTGAACAGTTACGGGTCGATTGCATTTCAACTGCGTACTGAGGAGAAATTGCCATTAGGGATTGCATGTGACTGAGCCTTTATGGTACTGGGCCTCCAGAGCCAGGTGGGCTTCGGAGAAGGTTGTGGCCGGTTTCGTTTATTCCTCTCAGCGTGCATAACGGCCCGAGCCCACTGGTAGATTGCACTTCAACCGAAAAGTTCATGGGATCCGAATACTCCATTGGAGCCGAATACTTTTTCAAGGCACTGTACGTATTCAAGAGAATGGTAAAAGTTAGACTTTTAAAGAAATATGAAATAGAATAAAGTGAATCCATACAAATTGTTTTTAGTTTTTATAAATCCATATTTGAATGCATTTATTGGGACAAAAAAAATAATAAACATAGAACATAAGAACATGTTTGTTTCTTGCTTTGTATATTGTAGACAATTTATGGGTAAAAAAAAAATCCTTGAACAAAATCTTGTCGCCACACATGGGAAACTACAGGAAGTGGTGTTAAAAAACTAAAATTAGGACATTCATGTATACGAGTGGATGGAAGCTTCTATTATCTTTTCTCAACCTTCTAAAAACAACATTGTTACAGATTTTATGCTGCAATCAGATTAGTCTCTACCTTCTTAATCCACTAGTAGAAGTGAATGATTTGTACAGTAGGTTCAGTTTTGAAAGTCTTCTGGACCTCAACATGGAGAAATTACATCAGTGAAGAAACTGAATGTTTGTTTCTTCCTGTGGTTTAGGTGAGAATATGTAGGTGGTTTCTGTTATATAGATACCGACAAACAGCAACAAGCTTCAGGGTTATATAATGTTGGAAATTGTATATTACTGTCAGTAATTCTAACAAACCGAATCAGAAGATCCTCTAACTTCAGGATCACTTGGGTTTTTCTGTCCAGAAATACTCACTGTGCCATGGTGGTCACCAAATCAGGAATCTGTGAGGATCAGACAAACATAACTTGAATTGCTTGTAATAAGACATTTACATAATCAGTGCTTTCAAAAAATTACAGTTGAATTGGGAATAAAAATTACACAAAAAAATAGAAGAACATTTCTGAATCCTAAAACATCAGTATCAAACGTGTGACTGTTCTGCATCATTTATAGAACTCAGTGTTGTAATAAAAGTAATGCTTTTAATATCATGTTTTATATTGGATAAAGATTGTGTCTGGTATTTGATGTATAACATTATTACAATACATTGTGCAGCTCTCTTGAAATCACCAGCTGACTCGTCAATTTAAAAAAAAAGACAGCAGAAATTTCACCGCAGACTTTTCCATCCTGTCAGAAACAACTTGTAATGAAAAAGAAGCAGGTTGAAAGAGAAAGCTGCTCTTTAAACCTGTTATGGTTAGTTATGATAGTCTTCTGATGGAAAACTATCAGATAATATTTTTGTGCAGCTTATTTTCAGTAGTTACTGCTTCTGTCCTAAAGAAAGCTTTTAATCTGATAATGCTTGCATTGTGGCTTTCCACCAACGTGTGAACTGAAAGCCTGAACCATTGATTTCCTGTGAAGAAAATCTTTACTTTGTGTTCACTTCCTCTAAAGTCTTAGAGCAATGGGTATGCAGCCATATTTTAACCAGTATAGTGAATGTAATGTTAATAGGGACGTTTTTGACAGAAGCTTTTATTGAATGTAATTTACAAATGAGGATATAAGAAATATACATAACAATATTTTATTGTGATAATTATTTCTTTAATTATATTAGTCTTATTAAATTCACCACTTATCTTAACTCTATTTCAGCTGCTTGTTTTTTCTAGCTACTTGAATCTCAAAGAACAGATAATAGAACTGATCTTACCTTCTGTTGGCAGGTTCAGGACGTTCTGCAGAGCTGAGCAGGAAGAAGACCGTGCCACAGACAAACTGCAGAATGAGCTGCAACCTCTTCATGCTGCAGGGTTTCTGAATATGCAACCATAAAGGGTCACATGGTTTCACAGAAGCATTGTTTTTTGCTGATATGAGCCACAGGCATCAGGAAGTACAGCAGTTACCTGAAGGTGAACTAAAATACGAGAAAACTCTTGTTGTGGATGATATTGTTTGTTTGTTTTTTTTAGCTTAAAATAAAAATGTTTTCTTTGATGGTGAAGACATTTTGCCTTGGATTTTTGTGAGATGTTCTATAAAGTAAAGTATTATGTTTGTGTATTTGAGTGGATGGAGGTAATGGCTTACAAATGCAATTTGAAACTGATTTTATACCACAGCATCCAAATAATTACATTTTTAATGCAAAGTTGCACTGCAAATCAAAATATTGTGCCCAATGCTCCTTGGGTTACATTAAGATTTCAGTGGATTTAGATGAGTTTTGGCACTTTGTAGTCTGTTATCGTCCACAGAATAAGTTTGTGAGGCTGCTGCACGTTTTTGTATCCAATCCTTATGTTGTCTGTGTTTTTCCTAATGTGACTGAGGGTCAACAGGAAGAAAGCTATTTTTAAAAAAATTACATTTTTGACAAGAACTAACATTACATACTAAATATAATAAAATTAAAGACAAAAGCAGTGTACACTCATCTAAATGTTTCTTATTTATGGCTCTGGATGATGTGATGACAGTCCCATGGTTCTGCTACATCCTGTGCATTATGGGTAATAATATGTTGATTTATGGCAGATATATACACATCTAGAGTAGAAACATTTGTCTCCATAACATTTGAACTAAAAAGTGATCAGTGAGCTCCAGCTTCTGCAATTGTTTTCTTCTGATAAATACTTTAAGTTTGTGTAAAGATACTGAACAAACAAAATCAGCAAAAATTACATTCAAGACTTAATTCAACTTTATTTTTTATCAATGCACACCAATACAGTAATACCACTGTTCATCATCTATCCTAAGCAACACCCTCACCTTAATGCAGAGGTTCCCAAACTGTGGGGCGCGCCCCCTAGAGGGGGACGCCGTGCCATATCAGGGGGGGCGCAGGAAGCCTCTGGATGAAAAAAAACAACAAAAAAAACATGGACGCTGTATGCGCTGGGTTTTTACCTTAGAATGACCAACTCTCTGTTATTCCTCTGTCAGTTTGATACAGTAGGGGCTTCTGCACGTCACATATCTGTCTCCTCTGTCACTTTTATCAGCAGTTAAAACGGTTTAATCCGTTGTTAACATGTTGTAACCCGTTTTTCCGAGCCGCCTTTAAACGTAACATGAGAGCTAAGAAGCTCACCTGTGCGTCAGTGAAGGAGACCTGATGCTGGGTGGAGCTACAGGTTTGTTAGAATCATGGCAGCAAATCAGCAAAACGTAAAGAACTTTTCAGTTTTTTTCCCAAACTAACCGACTGAGTTGAGTAAAGCTGCTGGATGCAGGTAATGTATCTAAAAGATGACTAGCTAACATCAATTCATCACCTGAAGCTTAACATGTAGCCTGTTGGCTACCGATGTTGGTGTCTATGTTCAGCTACATACATTCATTTTGGCCCCAAAAAAGTTGATTTCTTAAAGACAGGGAGTCTCTAAGGATCCTCTCTTCCTCTCCTCCTCTTCCCCCTCATACACGTCGTTCAACCAGGCAGCCATTTGTAATCCATGGGGGCCCAGAATATGTTTGGAAACCACTGGGGGGCAGGAGAAAAAGTTTGGGAACCACTGAGTTACACTAACCAGAATAGAGCTGGGAAGTGTAACTTTTCCTTTGGGGGTGTGGAAATAAATAACTAAATAATACATTTTGTTTAGAGACATGGTTGGTTCATTTTACTTGTTGTTTTGGTTGGCTAATTAAAATACGTTCCAGTATTAAATATTTGTTAGAAATGAAAGTTTGATTCTGTTTTTGGGGAGGATAATCATGCATTATTATGGCCCAACTGCACTAATTCTGTTGGTCTGCTGCACAAAACCCCAATAAAGCACATTAAGGTTTGTGGTTAATTAAGGTGCAAGGCATTGATTATGTATAAATGTAAAGTTATAATGCGACAAAGCTTCCTTATAATCTCCTGTCTCTGCTCAGACCAGTATGTAGCGGATCACCAAGCCAACGGAAACCTTAACAACGGCAACAACAACAACTGGCAGGACTCCCTCTTCCTGTTCATCGCCATCATCTTCTTCTTCTGGCTGCTGAGCGTCTGACGACGACGACAGTATAAAAATAAAAACAAGACTGGAGACACTAGCAGCCACACATGACTTTCATTATGTAACCTGAGGAAAAGCTGCTGAGAGTCGAGAAAAACAGGTTTTCTCCTCCACTCCGCCCCCAACACACACACTGACACACACACCTGCTGTGTTAACACTGTAAAAACACTAAATCTCACCCAGTATTATGGTCTAATTTGTAATGCCGACGTCTCTGCACACTTGAAATATGACAAAATAATTTACAAGAGGCTTTTCAGCAAGACATAGGAGCTTGATTTGTGTAAATAATTCATTGACGGTGATAAAGTACGAGTTCTACACAGAACAAATGTCAGTGTTGAATTAACACCCAAAAGTGTCTATAAGTGTCCAAGTCAGCTGGTGTTAAATTCAACAACACATTGAGTCACATTAACATTTACAACGGTGCTGGTGTTAAAATATGTACTTAACACCAGTGTAGTGTTGATCACAAAACACAATGTGGTGTTAAAAAGTAAATAATTGACACACAAGGTGTCAATATCAATCAAATCCAGTGCAAAATATTCAAAACTGTACACAGAAATGGAAAGTTTAACTTTTCTTAAACCCATTTCAGTATTATAGACCAATGTTAACATTGTTTATATGTTTAACAAAAGAATGAGTGGCAACGTTTAACACTTTCAAAAGTGTTACTTTAACACCAGCTGACTTGGACACTTTGGGGTGTTAATTCAGCACCAGCATTTTTACTGTGTAGTAGCAGATTATTTAATTTATTACATGGGGAAGATGTCAATCTGAAATAATCTGCCAGTGGAACAAAACATTTTACACAGATAGCAAATGACAAGCCTTGTTATAGCTTATAGTATGGGAAATGATTTTTGATCTACTTTCTAATGCTAATATATTTATACAATTGAAATAAGACAACAAGAAATGTTTTCTGCACAACACAAGATCTTTTTTAAGTGAATAATTCCTTAATATTCATGAAAATCTGCAACTTCCTGTCAGATTATTTCACTTATAAACTGGAAAGTGAAATAATCTGCTTGTGGAAAAGGCTTTTTTTAATATTTAGGAATCCAATTCCTTTCTAAAAAGTTAGTTTATTAACTTAGTTTTATCTTATTTCAAGTGTACAGAGATATTTTCTGTATAATCTATAAATACTTGGTAATATTTTGTGTTTTTGCAGTGAATGTTGTTTATGCAACTTAAATAAATCACAATCCAGAGTAGGAGTCAGCAACCTTGCTTTTTTTTTATTTTTAACTCTGTTCTTTACCATTTCAGGTCAAAGCCAGAGCCACAGGTTGCTGACCTCTGACCCCCAATAATCTAGGGCCGCCTCTGTAGTTGTCAGCACAGAGTTTGGCGACAGTATTAAAGTTTTTAGCTGACGGAGCAGAAACATTCAGTATCCGTAAGGTGGAAGGAACGGCAGTCGGTTGATTTACGTTCGTCTTAAACTGCCATTACACTGTGAGGTCACCTGTGGATGGAGCCGTCCTTAACGTCTGGTGTCTTTGTTTTTGTGTTTTTGTCCCCCAGAATGCAACACTGTTTTATTTCAGAACGGATCCATTGAAATCTCAAAGGTGCCACTCACAGGACTTTTGCAGAATGAATGAGTTCTTTGGCCTTTTCCCCCTGAAACGGAGCGATTATGAAACACTTATGTCTTGTTTTGTTTTATCTGTGTGTGTAAACATAATATATTTGTATATATGAATATTGTAAATGCTGTTTGTGTTTCGGGGAGCTACACACGATTGCCGAGACGTGAAAGTCTTATGATTCTGTTTCTAAAACAAAAAACAGATCTTCCCTATTGATGTGAATGATGAGATGAAGTTTCCTTTTTCCTAGGCAAATAACTGACAAAATGTGTAAAAAAAAAAAAAAAACAATAAAATAAGCCCAATCTTTATAGTGATACATTTTTTCCAACCAATACCAATCTGATTTTTTTTTTTTTTTAAAAGGTGCTTTGGGTTTAATTTTTCTTTTTTAAATTCAAATGAAATACTTTGTTTATCCCACAGGGAAATTGAATGATCTTAGTGATTTTGAACATAATAATAAAGAAGCAGAATATTTACCTTCACTTATGAATAAAATCTTACCAATTATCTTTGGTCTAGTTTCTAGAGAAAATAGTTTGGTACGTTTGAAATCAACTGGCAAGCTGCAGCGTTACCTAGCAACCCCGGCGGAGCCCCGCCCGTTGCCTAGCAACCTAAAGGGGAGCTCCAGCTTCAAACAAACGATTTTGCTAAAGAGTCGCTTGTAAAGCTTCGTCTTATTTCAGGTGTGCCAAGATATTTGACCTGGAAACTAGACAATCTTGGTAAGACTTTGTTTTCGCAGAGTTTAACCTTCATCTGACTGTAATTAAACTCGGAGTTCTGAGTTTTACTGCACTTAATAGTATTAGTATTTGACCTGCTGATTGAGGGAATAAATTGGCCAAACTGATGGTGCGTCTCTGGTTGCAGTTTTCTAACCTGTTGGATCTGGAGATTGTGTTTAAACCATGAATCAAGTCTTCTATGTTCCCACCAGAGTCAGAAAAGAAACTGAAGGTCATCTGAAGGACGCGCTGTCCTTCCCACCGGGCCTCGTTCTGGTCTCATGTATTTGTCTGTCGGAGCGACTCTTTGTACCGAGGGGCTAATGGGACTGAGGTCACAATGCAAATGGAGACTGGTGGAAAAACCAAACGTTCCTGGAGATTAAAGTTGGTTGAAATGTTTGCTTTGTGTCTGATTTAAAAGAAAAACGTGACTTTTTCTACAGGACTTTAAGGAACGGTTTTGTTTTATAGTCATTTATATTTTCTATGGATACAACTAAATTTTTATTGAATATTCTGACGATTAATCGCTTATAAAAGAAATTGGAACATTTTGCAGAATTTTTATTTAACCACTCAACCCTGTTTATACAATATTAGAAATACATGAAGACAATTTAATGTTTTTAAATAAAATAAAAATTTTATTGCATAAAATTTAATAACATTCCTTTATTGCAAGCTTGATCATTTGTAGCAAAGGATGAATCTACAACAAAAAATATTTAACATGAAAAGCTCAGCCTTTTCTGTTTAGAGCAAATTATTATTTTTGCATTAACCAATTAATAATTGATAGTAAAAGATGATTAGTAGCTTTTTTGTTTCTTACAGAATTTGAACCAACTGAAACTAAAACTATTACACCTGAGATCAAAGTAGGACATATTTACAAATGTTTTATTTTTTTTTATCTTAAATGTGAAATGTAGACAGTTTTGGATTAATTACTGCTCTGACTGTTCTTTCAGAAAATTGCATGTTTTACTAAATTGCTTTATTGTGAGTAATTCATATTTTCATAGTAATAAGGAAAAATGTACTGCTTATGAAATATTTTAAGGCTCAAGTCTGGAAAAAGTAACAGGTCAATGTTATTAAATGTGAAAACTTCAGGACCGGAGAAAAGAAAAGGCTTCTTAAAAGTAGACTCAAACATTATTTACAGTTTTATTGCACAATTATTACAATCAAATGCATAAAATACAGTACAGTGTATAAAATATATATTGTTTATATTTAAAACTTTTCTATGCCTTCTTTCCTATAAATAAAAATCACAACAATGGATTTGATGTGATTTTAAATGTTACATTAAAAGCCTTTTATCTGAGCAAACTGATGTAAAAACTGGAGAAGGTCACTTAAATTAAAAGAAACGTGGAAATTAGAAACTACATCCAGATCAGTGACGTGCGGTCAGGGGAGGCAGGTGAGGCAGAGCCTCATCTGTCATCATGGAAAAATTATATATAAAATCATTCATGCTATTTTCACCCTGTGGTTTTGTACTATAAAGTATCTATTTTTTACTTAGCTTAACCAATTCTGATGAGTTTTTCCTCAAAATCGCTGGATTTTCGCATTTTCCCATTCAAACGCTCAGAAGCGAAGCCGGAGAGGCAGCAGCAGCTCAGCCT
>CAEGAF010116569.1:0-24148 GCA_903067075.1 Micropoecilia bifurca
TTCTTCTTCTTCTTCTTCTTCTTCTTCTTATTATTATTATTATTATTATTATTATTATTATTATTATTATTATTATTCCTTATCAGTCCTGTTGGGACTTATTAATGTGGGTTTTTCCATGATTAGATTTTGTTGGTAACAGTGGGATTGCCCAGGTCAACTTTGAGTAAAATGTGTTGTGTTCTCTAAATGGGAGTAAAACTAAAAATCGATACATCTATGAAAAGTACGTTCCACTCGTGGAGTTTGTTTGGTTTCGGAAAGCACCTAAGATGTACAAGAATGTGTCTTGGACGTTTTGCGTCACTGTTTTCCAGAGCAGTGTAGCCACTCCTACAGCTTTTTATTGTACAAGTGATAATGAGAGCTTATGTGAATATTTTCTTGCTGCTTTGATTTTGTTGCATTCTTAAGCTGATGTACAATTCAAAAAGAGGTTGTAGGCATAACATTGTGTTCCTTCGTCCTCAAACTTGTTCCTCAAGTGAGAATATTTTTAGTCATGTAGACATGTGGATTTTAGTACATGAAGACGTACTGCGTTTTGTAATAGTTTGCATTTCTCTCGAGCTCTTTGTTAATGTTGTTGTTAAATGAACATTGAAGACTCATGAGAATCTACAACCTTCCTCAAATTTTGCATGGAGTCATACTATATTTTTATCAACTATATAAGAATTAATGTAATTCAATGTAGTAAAATGCTCAAGAATAGAGCAATTTTACGTTTTTTGCTATGTGCAATGTTAAAAGTTAACTTTAACTGTGTTTTATTGCACTGTGCTGTGACAGTAGTGTTCAGAATGTAGTTATTTCGTTTTCCAGGTGTTTTTCCAAGACCTTTTCCACATTACAAACGGAAAAGTGCCACAGCCTTTCAACATACTGTTAATATACCCTTAAAAGGCTTGACATGACTGAGCACCAAAAGCTTTCAGTTTTATTAGAGTTTTCCCTCTTTGTCAAGCATAACTTCCAGTTTGCGTTTTGAGGTAATTACAGTGTTGTGCACCTGAGAGTAGCATAAATTTGCACTTTGGTGTAAGAATCATCTGGCTGGTTGCCCATCAGCGTCTGCATCACCTGGATATGATAAAAACACAGGCTGAGATGTCTTTCAAAGACACCAAGAAGCATGTATCAACAGTTTGATGGAGTTTAACAAAAAAAAAAAATCAACTGTGTGGCATAATCTCCTCATGTGTTACATTTAACACTTTAATAATGTTGCGCTCTTGTGAGTGGAAATAGGTTATTATAGAAGCAAAGTCGGAGAAACAAAGTGTGACAAAGTGCTGAGCTAAAAGTCTTCCCTGGATAATAATGACATTAAATAATGTTCCTAAACTCCACCTGTAAAGGATTTGTAATTAATTAAATGAGTTAAAACCTTGTGAAAATACATAACCATGATGAGTGTTTCAACTTTTTCTGTCCATGTGAATCAAATAGGAGAGGTTTGATGTGGTCTGCCATGAAGGCGAACTCCTGCACTGTATACTGTGTGCGATTCCTCTCTGCTACATATGGAATTTCCTCCCAGATGATTGAAGTATCAGCATATTGCTGCCATATTCCATCCCACAAGGGACTTGAGTTTTAATAATTTGCAGAATGAAGGGGGCAGATGAGAGGTGATCAAAGTCACTTTGCTTAATCTCTGAAGCACTGTCATTCAAAAAGTTTTCTACAGTTCTCCAACTTGTGATAATAAGTACCAACTCAGTACATGCCAGGTTCTCTAAGTATCGCATCTTGATTGAGATTTTACAATAGCAGTATATATATTTTTTTCAATTTGTTGCAAAAACTAAGTTCACCCATAGAAACAAAAGCAGACTACAGAAAAAAAATCTTATCCAATCAAAAAAATTTGCGACTTAGTTATATAGTTTTCTTTAACCTGAGATTAGATGGCAAAAAAAAGGATAGTGGAAAGATGTTTAAATTGTATTAAAAAGGGGAAATTTGAAGTTCACAGTAAAGATAAAAACAACAGCAAGTCATTTTGAGTGTTAAAGTTGTAGAATGTCTCACCAAGCAACATCAAAATCCAAAAAGGCTGGTTTGCATGTAAGATTTGGTAGCCAGTGCAGTAAAAATATAAATAAATATATATAGAATATATATATTTTAGCATTTCTTGTGATTTGTATTTAAATCAATTTTTTAACATCTCAATCTCAATATATTTTTTCACATCTCAATATATTTTGAGATTTTAAGTGAGAGAAAGGAAAAGACAAGACAATCCAGAAATACACAAATAAATGCCTTTGTATTCATCCCTCAGTACTCTGACTTCCAGGGACATTTGAACAGTTTTTGTCCAGTGTGGCTTGCAGCGACTTTATTGGTCTGTCAAGGGTTTTCTTTTAACTGCAGTTTGTGGAGTGTCTCATTTTGAAAACATATTTTATTTTGAAAGACTAAATGTCTTTCTAAATTTTGAACCACTTTGGACCAGTTTATAACATCCAGTTGTTTTAGCCTGTGTAAATTGTGGTTTCTGTTTCCTGTTTTTAACTTTCAGAAGTGGCTGCTGTTGGTTCCACATGTTGTGAATTCAAAGACAGTTTTCTGTGTACTTTGATTGTAAGGCATGGATATTGATGCTCATGTTATTATTGTTTTCCTCTTAAGCCAGAATAGCTATCGTCCTCCGACTTACAACATCAAGAAGGGATTTTGTCCAGATAGCTACAGCTCAGTGGATATTTTCCTCTTTGGCCAATTCTTCATAAACCTGAGAAATGTTTATGTGGAAAGATCTTATCAGATCAGCAGTCTTCTCAGAATCACTTGAAACTTAAAGTTACTTTAATTTTCTTTCTCCTAATGTAAACTTCAGCAAGTTGTTGTCACCATATCTAGATTCTTAAAAAGCATCATGATGTTGCCATGTGATTGGTTGACTTGCCATGTGTTTTGCAAAGCAGTTGGGCAGGTGTATGTGATAAAGGCTGGGAAGTGTACACTGCTATCATCTTGCATTGCCAATAGCGGTTAGCTTGTTTCCAAGCATAACAGTGAGCATACCCTATCTGTTTTTGAGCTGGTGATAGTCAGTAATTCCTGTTTCATTCAAGCCGTAAGTTACAGCTTACAGACCACACATTTTCCTTTGAGAAGTTCCTGATGAGGGAAAGATCAAAGTACCTGAGCAGTGCATCTCTTTTGACTGGTTATTTGTATTGATTAATAACAAGACTGCTTCGGTCTAGTACTTCGTAAGAAAACCAAAGCACCACCAGAGGTATTTTACCACAGTTTGAGAACCCTGAATCCCGACCAGCAAAAGAATAGTTGATGCTATCCCTGGAATGCCGACTCAAAAGACAACTAAAGCTGCATCAGTGTACAATGTTTATCCAGTGTGGATATAAACTATGTATGTAGCAATCAATACATGCCAAGAAATACTATGTGCATGATGTTGACAGTATGATCATGTGGAGGAAAAATAACAATAAGTAATCTCGTGTCATTTAGCTGTTCTATGCAAAGTTAATGTAATCCTCTAATGTTTAGTATAATACATCAATCATGCAAAAATCTATTGTTGCATTAGCCTTGAAAGAACAATAATAATAAAAATGCTGTAATGGTTCTAGCTTCCTTTCCATAAATCATGCTTGCAGGCAGAGGAGGGGGCGGGGGGGCATCTTAACTTGCCATTTCAGCTCATCTGAGGGGATGAAGGGATTCAGAATACTGATAGGATATCGAACAATAACCAGAGCCGCAGTTGGTCACTTTCAACTTGAAGTGGTTTGAAATATTGCTTAACACTGCTTCTAACTGAAGTTGACCCAACACCTCCTACAATGACATAAAGCCGTTTTCTGTTCGATAGGCACTCAACAACGGACTGTAAATCAACGGCAAATGCACGAAAACGGTGTGTGGCCGATGATTTATCGTCACACTGCAGATGCTTTTCAACAAATATGAAAATGAGACCAAAATAAGTGGGAATGCCATTTAACAAACTTCAGATTCAGCTCCAGCCCTTAAAGAGGTAGCTCTCAATAACTAAGAATGTAAAAAGTTGCAATTATATTTCAGTATTTTATTTGATAATGTGAGATTCATACAAAGATTCGTTACACAGAGAGTTCATTTCTTTTTCATTTTGATGATTGCGACTTAACAGCTGATGAGAACCAATATATTTTTGAGACCAACTGAATGAAGAAAAAAAACCAAACAAACACATATATTTAACACATAAATGCTTTGTTGTGGTCATGTTATGACCTACATATTCACAGGAAAATCTGCTGACTTGATAATTGTCTTGCAGATAATCCGTAACTCTCTCCACAACAGAATAAGTCATGAAAAACACCTACATCAAAGTTTAATAGAAAATTAAGTGGAAGAAAAAAGTGTGGTTAAAAATGGGCCTAAATAAGGTATAACAACGACTGGACTGATAGTGAGTGAACCTTTTGTCTAAACATCTTGATGCACAAAAATAAACTCTTGAAATAAATCACTCTGCATGTAATAGATCTATATATGAGTTTACCTTTTTGAATTAAATCACCTAAATAAATTAACTTTTGGACAATGTCCTTATTTTTTGAGATGCACCTGTGTGTACCCTACTCAAGGTGCCTCTGTCACCCTCTCGTCAAGAATTTTTTCTAAATTCTTGACAAGGTTTTTCTAAACAAAACGCGAAGCAAATTAACTCACAAAGTACGACGTTCTTTCCGATGGTTTAATAGCACTTTAAGGTACATCCGTTATGTGAATGTTAAGTGCAATAGTTAAGCAAATATTCTGATCAATAATGTATCGTTATGCAAAAGGTAATGCAGCAAAACGCACATATACAGAGAGAGAAATTGCTGAAGAGCACAGCTTTCAGATTTGATAAGTGGAAGTGCATTTTTACCATGTGGTTTCAACCTGGGACCTTTTATAAGTGCTTGTCGGAGTAGTGCTCAGAGTACAGCCTGAAGAGGCTTTTCGATTTCACAGAGAAAACACTCTTCCCAGGAAGTGGGTGGAGAAGATAATACTACAAAAGAGAAGGATGGAGGAAAAAAAGGAAAACTCAAGAATTAATAAACCTTTTTAGTCAGGCATAATCATTCATTTTGAACTTAAACTGAACAGAGCAACAAAACAAATCATTTTTGGGGAAAGAATACATGTATTTTAATGCCCTCAAGCAAAACTAATTAAAGACGACACCTCATTTACATAAATAAGCATTATAATTTGCATGCATGCACAGGGGAATAGAGTCAGAAAAAGGAGGCAATATTTTGCAGTCTGCTAATTTCATTTTATTCAGGATTTAAGCCTAATAAAGATTCATTTTGGAGGGGAAAGGAAAATAATCAAAGGGGAAATTTGAACTATCTCCAAAGATGCAGCAGCCTTCCATTCAAAGGGCTCCTTTTTTGTCAGCAGATGACTCCTAATCTGGAGTGGCACTTCCTGGCCCGCATCCAACACCAACTCCTTGAAAGGTAAAAAAAAAAAAATTTAGAGCCCAATTTATTAGTATGCAGTCCTGGCTCTGGGTAGAGAATTAATGGCGGTGACTGATAATGACTGTAATCGTGGCACAAATGGGGTGTTGAAATAGCAAACAACGGGCACAAGGCATGTAATGGGGATTTTATTAATTACCCAAGGTCCCTAGCACGAGCAGTCTCAAGGATTTACAGTGACCATGCCAGCCGGTCGAGAAGGGGTCGGCCAGTATAATCTGACTAAGAAAGGGTCACAACAGAGGTGTGCTGCACTCACATTAAAAGAAATAAAAAATAAATATATGATTTCAGCTTGTTGCTTTGAAGACATGAAAAAAAGTTCTTTCTTATAATACATTTTAATGCTGTTCAACGTCAGAATCATAGAGTATTTTTAAGCTGCTTACAAAACAGTCAAAGAAGAAAACAGAAGCAACTGAGGTAAAAATGTCTTCCTTTTTTATTGTGCACCAAATGAGCTGTGCAGTAAAGGCATTAACCTACAATACAATGACATAAGCTCCCTCTGTCTTTGTTGACGGTTAGAAAAAGAAATCAACATATGGGTGGCACTGTCAGGTAGGCTAACCCATTCACACATCAGCTCATCAACAAGAGAGGATTGATTAAAAGTCCCTTTTATTACTCACTGCATCCTTAATGGATGCGAGAATTTGAAAATGGAAGAAACAATTAGAGTTTTACTGCTTTGTGGGCACTGCTGATTTATATAAATCACTGGTTGGGTGTAAATTTTCCAATAAAAGTCTGAGCCGCTCCTGGCATACATAATCAAAACGTCCATTCTTGGTACACATGCCTGGGCTCAAACAATCTCTTTAAATTGCAAAGAGTCAACAGCCTTACCAATTGGAGCTCCATCAGTTGATTGGCTCTACAACAGCTAGGGAGTTTCTTAACTGTTTGCTATTTCTTTTATTCTGCAATTCATCATATATGCAGTATATATCGTCAAAGTATTCACTCTCTATGAACCTTTCCATATCTGGCATGTCAGAAATGTATGTATTTATGTATGTAAATGGTAAATGGACTGAACTTATATAGCGCTTTATCTAATCATTTTTGACCACTCAAAGCACTTTACACTAGAGCCACATTCACCCATTCGCACTCACAAACGCTCACACATTTATACACCGATACGGAGCTTGGTAGGCAATTTGGGGTTGGGTGCCTTGCCCAGGGGCACATCGACATGTGGTAGGAGGACGTTGGAATCGAACCTGTAACCTTCTGATCACACGACAACTACTCTATCCAGAGCCACAGTCACCCACATGTAATTCAATTAATTAATTAATTTACTTAACTGTTTAATTTGGATTTTATGTGTTATTCCAACACGATGGGTCACAATACCAACTAATGTGTCGATGTACTTATTATGGTCTAAATAGAGGAGTAGGTAGCTTACCTTGTTGAGGATAGAAACAAAGTAAGGTGCAGAAGTTCATTAGCCTGTAATAAGCTTAGAGCACTGCACAATAAATGCAGATATAAACCTGCCCTGCTTGGTTCCTATCAGTCACACATCCCAGATGATTTGCTCTTAACTCACCCTGCAGTTACAAGCAACCAAATGGAGCTGGAAGATGTTAAACTAAAGCTAGACATGGGAGAGGCTGCACTGCTTACTCAAATTATGGTCTAAAAACAAAAACAGTAAAATCTTATTTAAAATAATATGTTGGGTTTACTTGGGGCTGGTTAGCTCCAGGCATCTTTCCATCGACTCACTGACAAAATGCAGTAGATTTTAAAGTCAACTTTGTACATTGACTTGGCCCTGCTCACACATGGACATTCAGTGATATAGTCCATTGTTTCAGTTGGTAATATGTTTAGAGTTGTTGTGTCGGAAAGCTCATGAGCCTCAAGTTCTTTCCACTCCCCCAAACTGGTTTTCATCCAGGTTTATCTTGTATTTAACTCCGTTTATCTTCCAACCAAACTGCACATTTTCACGGTCCATGCTGAAGAAAAGCATTCCCACAGCATGATGCTGCCAGATTTGCAGTGCAGCTTTTCTGCTTCAGAGCAGTTTGCTTGTAGCCCATACATTTCCATCTTGGATCACCAAAGATATATATCTATATATTCCACCTGAGCTCTGCAGAGCTCACATGGGTCTCTGACCTGCTTCTCGGACTGCTGCTTTTTGTTCCTCTAAAAATATGCAGAAAAACAAAGACAGTTAACAATTTTTGCTAAACATGTTGAAAGTACCGTTTTATAAGTTTTCAACTCATGGTGTTATGTTTAGCTTCAGTTGCAGAAACGGAGTTAATCTGAAATGTTGCCAACCTAGACTGGTTCCTTATAACAAATAAAGAAATATTCCCTCTTATCTTTGAGGCATTAGAAAACACATCTCTGAATATTTTCATAGTTTTTTTTATCCTTGGTAAAACGTCTAACACAAACGTGAAAGTTGTAATAGACAGGATTGATAAAAAGTATTAACTATTTTAAAATTGTTGCAGAAAAACTTAATTCAAAAGCCAGTAACTATACTCAGCGAGATTGATTTTACTATTATTGGGACATTTCATTTTAAGGTACTACATATATTTATTTTAATTTTAATTTAGCTCAGATATGCATGCACTTTTATTCTTGAAGTTCATATTTGTTCACATAACAAGCAGGGGAATGAGTTACTGTAATGTACGTTAAGAGCTGTAATAATTTAGATGCTGGGAAAGGAAACAACAATCATAAAAATCCTTTAGCTGCTCTCATATAAAATGGAGGCCAACAACACTCAACTGTCAGCAACATGTTAAAATAACTTTGCTGATTTTAAATAGGAAAATATGTGCACACGTGCTTGGGAGTGTCGCTGCATAAAAAAAAGCACTGCTGGTGGATTAGATGTATTCTTTCCCATTTAAAACTTGATTTATTTTCCCATTTCAGTACTAAATTTGTGGCATGGGGTCATTAAGGGCATAAAGCTTAACTGCTGATACTTTTGTTTCAACATTTTAGCAGAATTGTGTGAATGGCCTAAAGTCAACAGGGCAGATCACTGACAGAGTGAAACCGGAACAAGATGCAACAGAGCTAATCAAGACACTGTTTGCTTTGTTTTTCTCTCAGAATCCCACATTATTCAATAAACAGTACAGCAAAGTGCAGCTGGGGCTTTGTCAGAAAGGAACATATAATTTCAAAAGAAGCATGATTTAAACCAAAATCTTGACTTATGACTAGTGTTTTGTTGTACTGATGGCTAGGGGATGCTCAGTATCATTGCCTAATCACATGTCCTCATGTGAGACGCTATAGGTTCATTTTCCTAACACAGAAAAGCAGAAAGCTAAACAGTAAAAGAAATTATGCTGGACTTGCTTGCATTACTTTTATGGAAAACATAAGGATGAACTCGAGTGACTTTTTGCTCCTGTCACATTGCGTGACAAAGGAGCGTGTATAATTTTTCCAGTAAATTTATCTCGTTCTTATGCCCAAGGGCAACCAATGGTAACATAACCTCAGAAAATCTCACCATTCAGGTTCATTTTGTCTTTTTGTCATGCACAACAGCAGCTTGAAAAAAAAATAGTTTAGAACGTTGACAAAATCATGTGTCGTTGAATTACTAATGACATTATTATCCTCTGCACCGCCTTGGAAATAAACTGGGAGTAAGCAGGTGCACTGTTAAAACCACAGACTGTAGATGCTGTGTATCTCAGTCTGTCCTCTTTAACTTTCGTGGTTTTGTAAATGTGCGGATATTGAAACTGTCCCTCCTAGTGAGCTTGATTGAACCCAACGGATTCCCAGTATCTCAGCAGTCACTGAACAGTTAATACCTCTCAGCTGCTCTGCTGCTGATTGCTGTTTTATCACTAAAATCAAAATATGCACCTTTTCAGAACCTTCCCTCATTCACATGTTCTGACATGGTTTTCACTAGTGGCTTGGCTCTGGGTTGTTTTTGTGGTATTGCTGTGTTCTTTTGGAGCACCGCGTTTCTGTCTGTGCGCTGCTTTCAGGACACAGCAAGAAATATATTTAATGTACATTTTTTTGGCATATTAACACACAAGGGCAATCAAATCAACTGGAAATTTGGAAATATTGATTCACCTTCATCACTATGTGATTCACACAATTAATGGATTAATCTCCTATAATGTTTTGCAAGTCTGCAAATGCTTATGCAGACTTAATAAATATTTAGATCCATCATTAATAATGTTTATCTTAGAAATAGTACGTGTGCATCTCTGCCTCCTGCCCTCCAAACAACATATTGATGCGTTCTATCATTCCAATCTTAGAGTGGAAAATATCTGTTCGTGGTGGAAAGTAGATGCGTGTGAAATACCCACCTTTTTTTTGGTGCTGTTTGTCTCTTTACAATAAGTACCTGTTAAATGGGTGTGTGCATATTTTTTTTCCTCAAATTATGAGGTCATGTGTGAAAAATGTACTGAAAAACAGTCGTGCCGTAACGTATCAAAACCTGTTTTTACATAATGCCACAGACATTAGAGAGAGGGGGGGAAAAAGCAGCAGCACAATGAATGTTTCTCTTTGGTTTTGTTTGTTTTTGCTCCTCCTCTTGCGCTAAGTGAAGTGAGAGGGGAGAGACTTTGAAACTAAAGTTGGCAACATTCCTTGGCCGTGACACATACACGAGTACACATTATTCCTCTCTTTAATATGCCCCAAAAATAACATATAATATTGAAGCAGATGTTCAAATTCTCAACTCAAAAACTCCATTATGGTAGATAAGGAGAAATATAATTTATATGTTTATTGAGATCATTTTGCACAAATGAGACCAATTATATGATTTTTGTTGTGGTCTAGCTTTGCTACTGCTGGTAAAGCATAATTTAGCCTTGATTTACTCTGCACAGAGCACAAAAACAAAGATTTCTTAAGCCTGCTACATCTGAAGAAGGCGAGGAAGTTCCTCAAAGGCTGGAAGTAGCCGTCCTGTGGGCGTTTAGGAGGAGATCCCTGTTTGTTCCAGAGGTGTCTCAGACTGTTGCCTCACCTGGTACAGCTTAGCTCAGATGGTCGGATTAGGCAGCAGCCGTATTGAAGATATGTCACTAATCCATTGTTCCTTAACTTGGCAACCAGACACGGTTCTGTGCAACACTTCCGCTCAGTCAAAGTCAGCGATACGCCCGTCAAGGAATGTGAGAAATTTCAACAGCACTTTGTTACTTTTTTAAATGAATTACAGCAAAACAGTGCCTTACGAAAGTATTTACACCCTTTCAACTAATTTACATTTAGTCACATTACAGCGACAAACCTCAATGACCATTATTGGGATTTTATGTATGGAACAAATGTCATGTACAATGTAGTTAATAAAGGAAGGAACTGAATCTATGGTGTGAAGTTTGGGTGACATTTTCAAAAATGTTAATAAAAGTGACAATAAAAACAAACTTTTAAAAAAAATAATCTGAATTACTGTGTAGATCTGTACAGTCAGAACCAAACAAGCACACATACTGTTAAAAAAAGTAACCTGGTTATTTATCAATAACTTCATTTCAAAGGCTACATTAAATTGTCCAATGCACTGGACTCCCAGCATTTACGGGTGTCATGGATCACAACAGCTTGTGAAAAGCAAAATCCATAAATACATGGGACACGCATTGAAGCCACTAGAGACTATTTTAATAATTCGAACACTAAATATAGTGCAAACTGTCCTGGCACTACCGTCAAAGCTAATATTTACAGTCTTTCTTATTTCTGCTTTGGGGTGTACAGTTGATCAGCAAACGCCAATTGCAAATGCCAGCCAATAGTGTGTCAAGGTACTTCGGTTTCCCATTCTGTATTTTCTCTAGGATATTTTAGATCTACTCTTTTTTAAAAAATTACGTTCTTCAGGAAAAAACGCAAATAGGCAAACTCACAAATACTGAACTGTTTTACACATGGGGTGACTGGAACTTCATTAAAATCATTTAGCTGTACTGATAGTATTATTGCCTCAATGGAACCAACAGAAGGAAATAGAGCAAACAGCAAAAGCAACAATCCTTAGCATGCTGCCCATTCTTACTTGACACAGATGCTTTCGATTTACTATTTTTGTCCAACTGCTGGGCCTGGCGTAATGTTTGAAGTTTGTATGTCTTCTCTGTGCACACATTTTTTCTTTCCGTAGCTTTTCTCCTGATGGATGAGTGTCTCTTTCTCTTCCTGGACAATAACATTTCCTTACATTAAGTACTTTAATTTTGAGAAGGCACAAAATAATCCTTAATAATTAAGCAGCTTCAGAGAGATGGTCACTACTGAGATTGTAACCACAAGGTAGAGTTTAATAAAAGGAGTTCACAGATGCTTTTAGCTCTTCCGGTCTGGGATGCTTTTGCTGGATAACAGGAAGTTCACCACAGATTAGATGCAAAGGGGGAAAAAAAAGATGTTCTATAAAAGATTATTAATTAATTTGTTCATATCATATCAAAATATGCAACTGTGGTGGTTTACATGTTTTTCTTGTATGTTTTTGGTCAGAAGGCTTGCCCTTCATATCGTAGCTACATCACAACTGGTTGGGAGCGCAACTCTTATTTATCCAGTATGCAGATAATTAAGCTGTTCTCATTAGTGACATAATTGGAAATGTAATTAGCAATAGTAATAATTATTGCATCTAATACCTTTTTCTCTATCGTTATCAGGCTCATTCAAACTGGTAATTAGAGTTCAAGAGATTTTCATACTTTTGTCCTAATTTATTTTAGTGACCAATTATTTCAGCTGGATCTCGCATCAATAAATCAGAACTACGTTCATCTGGGCTGTTTAGCAAACAAACAAAATACTCGTTTGGTTTTTAGATGAGAGAAATGCTAGCAGTGTACCACGGCGTGATTATACGTGCAATTTTTTTTTTTGTTTCTTTGTTTCTAACTTCTCTTAATGGCCTGCAACAAGAATGAAGGCACGTGTACGAGATGTAGTCGTGGTTATGATAGCTGTATAAAGCTTTAAATCAGATTTGAATGGCCGCACCTACACAAAGCTGAAAAATTCTGCTCTGATTTCTGATAGTTTGTCCATGTATATCTTACCAGTTATCAATATCTTATCTGCAGTGGTCAGAGGTAGCAAGATAGCAATCGGATTTCTGCCTTGGATTGTTTTTGTCAACAAACCTCTGACCAATGCTTGAGGTGTGCATAGATGTTGATGTGCACTGCCAGTCAGTTTTCTAGAAGAAGTAAGGCATCTACTCTAAGAGAAGAGCTTTCTCGACAGCTTACCTCTCCAGCTCACTTTTATTACAAATGCAGGCTTGACTAATATCACACACACTTTGTCTTACTTAGAGTAGAAAAGTAAAACTTTATAGTATATGCAAAACCACTAATAATTTCAAATGGCAGTTTTATTTTACTTAAGTCTATGCACCAAATTGGAAATATCAACAAATAAATGTTAATAGATAATGTCATAAGTGTGATGAGCAATAAATTATTTTTACAGCGGTGGGAAATGTTGCTTTTTTTTTTAAAAAAATCACATCGATTAGATTATGTTCTAAAAGTTTATTTACAATTTTTTTGTCAAAAACCATAAAATGGGAGTGTTTTTACTCAAAATTGTCACACCCTGTGAATCCCATGCTATTCCATGCCAAATCTTCAGTGTATAAGTAAACATAGACTATTTGCACACATTTGAAAAGCCTTTATAGAGCTTTTCTATAAAGGCAACAACAGCAAAGGTTTATGAAAGGGATGTTGAAAGTTGCAACTTGCAAATGGTCTGCAAGTCACTGAGACTTTAGTGGCACTAAGAAAATGTACAAGATCATTTTATTATTCATTTTGAAACAGAATAAGAAATAAAGATTTCTCAGATGCTGTGACTTGTCTTGTTCATGTTTACCATAAATACTTGTCTCTGCATTATTCTGTTGGTGCAGTTGTTCGGGCTTCGTTTGAATCTTCGCTTTGAAGATTGTTACCCTGTACAGCACAAACAATCTTTGGAAATATCTTGTGAAATTCTTTAAATCTGTCATTTCAAAGAAACGGCGAGTGACAGTAAACAGCTGTTTTATGTTTATCTACAGGAATCAGATGGCAGTAGAGTGAGCATCAGACGGATTGTGCAGCAGATCCATCTTCAGTCCAGATTTTACAATAGGCAGGTGAGTCTTAAATCTAAATCAATTTGCCATTTCACTCGTATTTACCAGAAAACTGACTACCAGATGCAACAAAGTGGCAGCTAAGTTTAGAAAACACATTTTAAAGCGAAAAGGCATTCCCTTTTCCATCTGATCAGCATTTGCAGTTCTTGCTTCAGTCATGTAAAAAAGAGCATTTCACACGTTTGCCATTTATTCCCTTGTTTTCTTCAGCCTTAAGCAAATTATTGGGTAATTGATGCGACTTTCACAGAACACAAAATGTGTTATGCCATATGCGGTGCGTCAGTGTCTCTGCTCCATGTTGAAGTTGCACCTCTGTTTCTTGGAGCAACTTAATTGTCTCAAACATGCACACAAGCAGCACGTACAAGTCATGATACCCCAAGGCATAGATTAATTAAGCTATGAAAACCCATGAGCAGGGAGCATTCAGCAGGTGCCTGTTTGGCTTGGTATGGGACTTGTTTTTGGCAGTGGTGCAGCGGCTCATTATAAATCTATAATTAAGTTACAATTTTATTTGCCATTTTTTTAGAACATGCTGTCATAGGGGATCAACGTGGCTTAAACTCTGGTTCTGCTAAGTACACTCTTGGTTATATCGCTTCTTGCATCCTCCGCTCCTCTGCAGAAATCCTACTTTTGACAAAATATGTGATTAAACGGCTCGGTGTCTCACACGTCTCGAAATCCAGGGTCCCTGAGATGTTTGTGTGCTTGACTTTCTCATTGAGGAGCATCTTGTGATTTTTGCTGTGCACTGCCCGTAATCCAAGACAAAACAGTCCATACTCCTCCTTCCCTCCTGAACACACACACACACACACACACACACACACACACACACACACACACACACACACACACACACACACACACACACACAAAAACATGGCTTCCTCCCTGCGGCTGACGGGACGGTGCTCTGAACCCCCCGCAGGTCGGCTCATCTCTCGTTGGGTGTGTTGGCAGCGCTAAGTGAATGCAATGAAGCATTGCTCTCTCTCAGGCCAACATCTGTTGTCCTAAGTCACCTGCCAGCAAAACGGGGAGGGCTGGGGACGCACAGCGGGGGCCCGAAGAAGAGATGAGCCGGGCTGTGGGAGAGAAGCCCCTCATCTGCAGTGTGGTCAGGCTGAATGAGAGTCACCACTGCATTGTCGGCGTTTGCCAAGAGCCTGCTTAAGCTAACAATGCGGCCTGTGGAGGGGGCAGACGAGGCAGGAAATTGAGGTTAACAATGTTGTTACATATTAAACAGGACTTGGCTTCATGTATTGGATGTGGAGGAGCAAATGCTTATAGAGTCAAGACTGTTATTTAAAAATTAGGTTAATAAAAAATGTGATGAATATCTAGGGAAGAGTTGTACTAATTTAGGGAGATAAAATCAAAGATACCAGTTAATTTAAAAAAAAAAATGCTATGTGATGTTTTCTATAAATTTAGGATTTAACATGGAGATATTAGAAATTCTTCATTTTTATTGCTGTGCATGGTTGCCCTATTACGAAAATAGTTCCTGGCTCAAATTGAATGTATAGAGTTTCTTTGTAGCGTTTTCGTGTTCCCTTTATGGATTTCAAGGAACCCCTTCAGGTCCAACACAACCTTCAGGAGACAGTTAAAAATATGGCCTAGTCAAAGTCCCTTCCTCTATCCAGCAGAAACCAGGGAAGGAAGGAATAGATGCTCACAGACAAATTCAAAACAGCATGGACCACGTTTCACTGTAAAGATGATAGAGAGATGCTTTGATTGTCACTGCTAAGGCCTGACAAGTGAATCTTACCACTTTCTGGTACTCTACCCCCCCACTGTGCTTCGCCCAGGGGACAGACGTCTTCCACGTGTTGTAATAAGGGTAGCTGATATAATGAAGGTCATTGTAATCAGAGCTAATGTGCGAAGGAGTCAAGACACTGTAGCTTTATTTGCCAGCAAGGCCCTGCATTCTGTACCCGTGGGGATCCAGCTGATAGTGTTATCTTTGCTAACCTGACTCTAATACAGGCCTCGCTCCGCTGTTTGTGTCGGTGTCAGAGCTGAACTTTTTTCCCAGTGATCCCCTTCGTGTGTGGATGGGAATGCGTCAGGCTCCTCTTTTCTCCGTCCTGGTTAAATCCCATCCCAAGGTGTTTGAACTTCTATTTGACACATTGCATTTAAAAAAAAAAAGCCGAGCGCTCCCTCTCTGAACTCTTCAACTTGGAAAGCAGACGAAGCTCATATAGGAAGTTCTTGACAGGGAAACATTACATCGGCGTATGCTGAGGAACGGCTCATTGGAGATGACCTCTAAATCTAATCCTGTCCCTCAGGATATGCAAATGTCCTCAGCTCAAATTTGATTTGTTTTTGTTTATTCAAGACACAGTGGTTTGTTAGCAACTTTTATCCAGAATCTACAGTGCAAAGTAACCCAAAACAAAATAAAAAACAACATAGCTATTGAGTTACTATAGAGCAGGATTTTCAGAAAAACTGACAAGAAAATATTATTTTAACTATTATTAAATTCCCTGCATTAATTTAAAAATTTGATTAAAATAACCCACAAAATGTGCATATTTATTGTAAAAAAACACGATTTACAATGTGAATTAAAAAAGCAGAGGGGAATCCAAGTTTTTTCATGTGTAATGCAAAAAAAAAAAGAAAAAGAAACAATAATTCTGGCTTTGGTGATAGGCTAAAGTTAGCATATTTGCTCTCGGTTTTGCTTTGGGTCATTTCTTTAAACACAGCTCCTTCTCTTAAACCATTTGTGTATACCTGAGTGACAAAACGGGTCACAGACAGACAGGAAGCTGCTGCAGCTTGACTACTGTGCGCATTAAACTAAAGAGTAAAAAAGCCTTAGATTATAAGCTGAAAATCCAGATTTAAGGAGCAAAAATGACCATGAACTCTTTATACAGCTGTGTGAGTCATGTGATTGTTAAAACTGGGTGTGCCACATACATCTCACTGTTGGTGAGATGTATAATCCCCAATACCTTTTAATCACGGCCCAATAAAAGGTATTGGGATTATATTTTGACTGTAACTCTCTGGTTTGATCATTTGTAAGGAGCATTGATGGAGACTCCAACATATCTGCAATCAGGTTCTTTATTCAAAAGCATAAAAATGTAATTATTTTGTTTGCTTAGTAGATTGAAAAACCTTTGTTTATTGCATTTGTTTATTAATTTACCTGATTAAGTGATTAAATGTGTTAGAATAAAACACATTCTAACAACACCCACCACATAAATGTATCTGCTGCTTCTTCAGCATTTGGCTTATTTTCTAATATTTTCATTATCATCCTATTAATCAGGATGCGTTTTGACTTACATCAAAAGCCTTTTTTTTTCTATTCATCAGAGCACCTCCCAAAAAAAAAAAAAAAAAAAAAAAAAAAAAAAAAAGACTATCCAAATACACCCTCGTGCAAGTCCCCTGATCCCATCATTCAAACTTCCAAGCCCTGCTTTCTGGCTTCCTGGAGGACCACGGTGAAATGATCTCTTTTGTTTCGCATCATTAGTTCCATCTGTTGTGCGAGCAGGCCTGTCTGTTCCGGAGCATGGCAACGTGATGGTGGCCAGGGGCGATTGGAGACGCTTACAGTCCTGGTGGCTCGTGGCTCAACCTCCAGTACTGCCTCCGCTGCCGCCGCCGCCTTGTTCGTGATCCCTCTGACACCGTCACACTCTCTGGGCTGTTGATTCTCCCTTATTTATGCACACATTGGAATAAAATAGAAGCAAGCATGAGCTTTGTGTGCATGGGCTGTGGTTTATCCTGTCTTCACAAGACGAAATTTTTTTTTTTTTTATGGTCAATCAGCACACATAGGAGAAGTGAAAAAGTATTTTCCCCTTACAGATTTCTGACAATCTGAGTAAATGTAAAAGGGAGTTTTGAAGTGATTTCATTTAAAAAGGGGGAAAAAGTTATCTGGTTGCTCTAACACCTGCCATCATGCATTTGCTAACTCAGGCAATGAATCTTTTACATCATTGTGGAGGAATTTTGGTCCACTCCTCTTTGCTGAATTGTTTTATTCCAGCTACATTCAAGGGTTTTCAAGCATGATCAGCCTTTTATAAGTAGTGCCAACAATTTCAATCAAATTGAACCTTCGGCCTCTTCAAAATCCTCTTTTTCTTTTTAGCCACTGAGAGGAAAACTTGCCGGTGGGGTTTGGATTATTTTTCTGTTGTTTAGATACTTGAGAAGCCCAAGGACGTCTCATTGCCATGTTTGTCTGTTACTACGATCATCGTTTCTGAAGTGCTGTTAGTTTTACCTCAGATTCAATTGGAGTCACTTTTTCCAAATAGTTTAAATGATTTAACAAAGGTTTAATCCTTGAGAGGGGTCTTCTTTATGAAATCATGGACCCTTAACCTTAACTGAGGCCTGCAGGTTTTTGAATTTTGCTCTGGGTTTTGTTGTGACCTTCTGGATGAGTGTTAGATGCTGTCTAGAACTTGGTAGGCTGAGTCCTGCTGGGAAGGTTCATCACTGTGCTTTACTGGAGTCTCAAAACGTCAGAAAGTCTTTTGTAAATCTTTCCAGACTAATAGATGTTAATGATGTTATTTGCTATCTGTTTTTTAATTTGATTAAATTTTGATCTGCTCTTGGAGATTTGTTTAACCTACTTTCTGCTGTCAGACAGGTTCTGTTTATGTGATATTTTTAATCGGCCTGAGTGTGTCCAGGATGCTTGTTGGCACATGATGCTACCAAGGGTTGGAACAGCTAGTTATTAGGTTTAGGGGGAATTACTTTTTCAAACAGGGCCAGGTTGGTTTGGACAGTCTTTTCCCCTGTATTATAGATAAAATGATCATTTTAAAGCTGCAGTTTGTATTTACTCGTGTTTTCTTTAGGAATATCTAAAACAGACATTTCCCACAACACTGTAATTAAAAAGAAATAGTTTTTAATTCTTATCGAAAGCAAGCCTTTGTAGGTCAGATCTGTACTTTTTCTTGCATTTGGAAGTGAATGATACCCCCAAACAGATGTAAATTTTTCCCACAACAAGGAAATATTTTATTCATGATTTACATGCCTGATAAATCTTCAGAAAGTCGTAGCGCTGATGGGCATACACAATTTAACATCTGTCCTCCCCAGAGTTGTTAATCAGATACTGGAGCACATGGGACTGAGATTTGGAGCTTTATTTCTGCTTTATATGTTTCTTAATTACTTCTTATAAACAAAGTATTCTCTGCAGAAGACTAGAACTTGAGAAATCTCTGATAGTTGCAGGAAAACATTGCACTCCAGCTTCTCGGGCATATCTTTGCGAACCTCCGCCATGGTTAGGATGGCGAAATGTGGCCACACATTCTAATTATAATACATAATTCCCAAATGAATATTTCCATAATGTCCCCCCAGTGAATTGCTCTTATCCCCATAGTGGGAGTGTTCAGCACAAGGGCATCTGTGTGCGTGTCAGTGTGGAGATTGTCGGATAATTTTCACTGAAGATGGAGCCATCAAAGGTCACAGCCATCCAAATGACCTAACCTTGGAATGTAACACCTGGGTGTAAAAGTGGACTTATCCTATCTGATGGAATGGGTGTAATGTACCCCTAATGTATAAAGTGCGGAAATAAAATAAGAGTTATTGGTTGGCGGAGGAGGTTCAGTGTGGGTTAGAGAAGTCTGTAACTCTATAGGGTGAAATAGCTGTGTTGGTATCACCTGAGGTGACAGTCTATTGCCAGAGTGCTGTATTTGTTGGAATCATTATGAAATAAAGTCAGTGGAAAAGGCCAATATTCAGTTTGAATTGATTCCTGGAAAAGTCCAGAAGTGAATATGCTTTCATTTTGATGGTATTACTATGGACAAAGTGTGTTGTGTCAGTTTCACCCCGCCATTACTTTGCTCCATTAGGGCAAAACCGGGTGATTTTATTTTTGCCCAGTCTATTTTCTGTGATAAAATGAAAATCTGAAAGCTTTATTAAGTCTGAGTGACACCCAAAGCTGAGAGCCAACAGGAAAATAAGTCATGTGGGATCTGGTTTCAGTTCATTTTTGCTCAATTCCCATCTCCTGATCAAATACTGCACTTTCCAGTATGGGCTTAATGGGAGTGTCAAGTTCACAAAAGGCCCTCTCTCTTCCACTCACTCCATTACCTGATAACAGCACTGGTTTTGGCACTTATTTGCACAGAGCGGCTAAGCTCGGCTCGCGCGCTTCGCATTTGTAGCAGGTTGTAATTGAAGCTGTATTGAGACCATTTTATTAATTTTAACAGCGTACATCTCCAAGTTACCACGAGCGCTAACCCACCTCATTTTCTCTTCATTTACTCCTGACAGCCTGCACTGCTCTTCTCGGTGAAAGCCCCTCTTTAAGCCAAACAAACATGACCAGCGATGTCTTGGGTTCAGGGCCTTTCAAACAACCTTTCAATAAAACAAGCTCAGCTGTGAGACATGCAGGATCTCTCATGCTGGGCAGCCCCGCTGAAAATACCCTCCCTCCTGTTTCAAAGCCATCAGCTTTTGGTTCCCCCAGGAGAGCCAGCATTATCCTGCAGGGTTTATTTAAACTTGTCGAGAAGGTCTTGCCTGTTTTTTTTTTCTTTTCTTTTTTTACCGACTGGGCTATGTGACATTTAGCTGAATCTTACCACATGTGAAAGAGATTTTACTCAGCTTATTGATCCAGATTTGAAGTGTTTGAGTACTATTTTCTAGTAATATGCCACCAATGGGATACTTCTAATTCAGAGTGATGGTACTGGTGTGCCATGTCTGCAGGATGTACCAATTTGAGTTTTATGACAGATTTAAAATTTTATATGTTGTGATGTTTGATGTGCTGATACCAACAGCTTTAAAAATATTTCTTTCTTGTTTTTCTGCTGTAATCCGTCAATCATTGTTGGTTGGTTAGTAGTATATGCGAGTCATATGCTTTGACAGTGTTAAGCATAAATACTACAAAATATTTACACAAACCATTTAAAACAAAGGTGATACAACTGCTGAAGGAAAATAACATTATTTAACCAGAAAAAAAATCCAACAGCCCATTTTGTCCTTTATTTAAGGCATAAAAAATGCAGTAATCTTCTTTCAGCTGATTCAAGCGGGGGCCAGGGCAGTCCTACATTTTACTCTGGGAAAATGGGAGCTTAAAAGAATAGCACAGGAAAAAGGTGATCTTAACGTTGAAAGTGTTACTAAAAATATTAATATTTTATGATGCCAGAAATCAGTTTAATTCTCGGGACAGGCGATGCTGCACTAAGTTTGTGAGAGTTATTTGCTGTTAACCAGGACTGTAATGCTTTAAAACTGCTTACCATGAACATGTCCCAGTCTAAAATATGGTTTCCTTTTTTTATATAACTTTCAAGGCCTCTTGTGCTTCCTTATGACTTCAGTTTTAAGTCTCAGTGATGCTAACACAACTCGTTTAGATGTTTTGTTTTTTCTACCTCGCTAACAACTCCCGTTCTGTACTAGCAGTGGTGCTGTTAGTGCTAAAACTTATTTATGGTGCTTTCACACATCTGCATCTGTCAGATGTAGCTATCAGCACCTAGTTAAAGTCAAAAAATAGATGTTGTGCATCCTGAAATATTTGCAAGCACCTAAATTTGTGTTAGTTATCAGTTACAGAATAGCATTTATCTCCTGTCAAATGACTGACTGGCAGTTTTCAGACACAAGTGGGGGAGGGGCAACGCTATTTCTTTGTATCTTCAATAGAGATTCTGGGGTCTATGCCAAATGCCAACATTTGTAAATCCAGAATGTTTCGGTACAGGAAAAAGTAGAAAGTTTAGAATGACCAAATAGAAAGATGTAGCTGCAATATGTTTAGTCATCCTGCTTGAATCTGAAGCAGCCAAGCTTCTTAAGAAAATACAAAATGTTGGAATACTATATGTTTTTAATTAGCGTCCGACTTCCTTTTAAAGCGCCGCTGCTCAAAATAAGAAACTTTATGGCTTCCTTTCTCTGTAACAACATCCGCATTAAAGAGTGTTGCTGACAGCACAGCCTGTTTGCACTTACGTACGGCGAGCTCGATGATTGAAAAAAGAACATTTTTTGAATTTCTAGGCAAGTCACCAGCCGAATAATGTCACCAGCTGACCTCCCTGCTCGTCTCTACTCCTAAGCAACCCTGCTGTGTTTGTCAAACTTTAAGCACTTTCTGAGTGACTGGAAGCTGAAAGGTGAGAAGAGGAACAGGAAGGGAAGGAAGGAGAAAGACAAATGAGGACAGATGACAGAGACATCCTTTACAGCTTGATACTGCAGTCCCTGACTTGTTTTTATTGACCTTTTCCTTCCCACATCTATCCACGGTGGAAGATGTGCCACTTAAATAAATGTCATTTGACCGTCTCCGGTTTCAGTGTCACATGCTGACATGTGGTATTTTGATAGAATTCATCCGATCGTATTGGTCGAGCATCTATTCTGTGCTGCTGTGCTGCACAGAGCTGTGGCTCACACTACGAAGATATTTGTACCGAATCCCCTCTTTAAGTTGCTCCTAAATCCCCAAATTGTTCAGCATTATGCTGCTTCTGCTTTCACAGACATAGAAGGACTACCAGTCTTGGGCTGAGACATTACCGAGCCATTAAACCCCCGCCCCTCCTACTCCTTAGCACTTTCACTTCTGTGTGAAGGCACTGGAATTACTTCCAAGGGGTGAGGGTTGCACAAAGAGTAGTGGAAAGACTGCTTATTCTCTCAATGATGACTTGTCCTTTTAAAAGTCGTCATCTTCCAGGCGCAAATGCCTGACTCCGGCGGAGGGGGACCGATCGGATTTTTGCTACTTTGGTGAAATGAGGCAGGCTGGTTTGTGTTAAAAACTGGGTTTGTTGCCACCAAATTGGGGAGTTATTCAAAGCCACACTGTAATTATAGTGTGGGTGGATTAGTTGGAAGGTATTTCTGATTAATTTCACTACCCACTGATAGTGGTAAGAGACTCACCATAAACATATTTATGTTTTTGAATGATGGTGCCACAAGTCAAAGATAAATAAATGTCTAATTTAATTAGACATTGATGATTGTCTTTTCAATGGAATTGACATAAATACAATCCCTTTGAATTGAAGGCATGCGCTGTGAGAGAAGTTTGACATTTTTCTCATGGGAGTATATATTTTTTCTATTGGCAGGCCATAGTATTAAACCATCAACACCCATCAATTATGGTTTGTGCATGGTTGCACAATAAGATTGTTTTCACGCTCTAAAATTTGGGTGTAGAGTCGAGCTTTGGATATAATACCCTGAAAAAAGGCAACTCTGCACAAATGGGTGAGCTAAACGCGAGACAAGCCGATGTAGGTTTCTGGTTTAATTCCAATGTTTACTCTCAATCCAAGAAACTGTAGGCCGCCTGCTAGCACACATCAAGCTGCTGAGGTGTATTCTGCGTTACACATGACGTCCCCCTCCGAGGACCCTCTGATTTGTATAATATCCTTCTGACAAGGTCATAACAGCGCCTACATCTTTGAAGATAGAGGAAAGAGAACATGTTCCCCCGTCTTTGTGCCTGTGGAATTAGAACAAACGTGAGATCGTGCTGTCGAGGGGCTTCCACTCTTCAGAGCTGATATGAATCAGACATGAAACGGTTTAGATAAAGTGATAGTTATCTTGATTCCTAGCGGCGTCCGCCCAGCAGACAGTGCAGAGCGCAGGGGTAAAGCGGAACGGCTGCGTTTTAGTGTAAAATCCTGGGGAAACGTATCCATCTGGTGTATGAATAATTTAGATGGCTCAAGTTGGTTCCTGTTGCTGTTGTGTTTGCGCTCAGCTTTCTCTCTCGGCTCAGCACCCCCCGCCGTCACCCCGCCCTCCTTGACATCACTCTTGAGGCTTGTTTGTGATGCTTAAAGGGAAGTTGGGCCACAGGAGGAATCGTGGGGAGGAGAGGCTCATTTTTCTTCTTTGCTTTCAATCTTCTGTCTTATTTCTTCTTCAGACCAAGATGTACGCAGTTTAGTACTCTCTGACACAAATACTCAATGTGTGCTTATAAAGATAAGCACAGATATTGTGTGCTTATTTTTTTTATCATTTTTTAATTATTCTCTTTTTGACTGGAAACTAAATATTTCACATCAATAAAAATGGACTGAGCTGAGTCTCTTGAAGGGTTTGGCAATAATACATTACAGATTACATTGCTGATTATTATTTATCACAATTTGTTATATATTTTAGCACTTATTCTCTTTTAAGGTTAAATTACATAAGATTACCCACTATAGTTGCAAGTAAGTTTTGTTTTAGTATCTTTTTCTGTAGTTTTTAAGCAAATTGTATAGTACAAAAGACATTTTATTATCAACAAGTATGTTCATTTATTATTATTATTATTATTATTATTATTATTATTATTATTATTATTATTATTATTATTATTATTATTAATAATAAT
>CAEGAF010116577.1:0-29007 GCA_903067075.1 Micropoecilia bifurca
GTGTGTGTGTGTGTGTGTGTGTGTGTGTGTGTGTGTGTGTGTGTGTGTGTGTGTGTGTGTGTGTGTGTGTGTGTTTGAGGACAAAGATTTGAGAATTTCTTGCCTCAGGCTCTGAGTCATAACCACGTTTTTTCCCGCAGTGATGCAAACACAACACCCTGCTCTGTTCCCACCTACACAAATATAGGCTCAAGATTTTGCACTTCTGCTCACAGGAGGAGAAGACATCAAAGAGCGCCGAGTGCGTCAAACTCAGCGATGTAATTTCCATTTATTCAGGCTTTTTGGGGGGAAACAAACCATTAAATTATTTTTTTTAATCAAAACGATGAAAATAAGAAATTTGAGACAATGAGAATGTTATTCAGTTTTGTCAACACAGGTAGTGTGAAAACATCCATAACATTTGCTTTGTCTAACAGTACATGTGATTAATATTTGCTAAATTCCAAAGTGATTTTGAATTAATATTTTTTTAAAAAATGAGTGTTACTTTTATTTTCTGAATTTTGTTATATACATAAGAAATAGCTTGCTGTTGATTGATGTGTTTATCGTCTGAAGAAGTAATAAAAATAGAAAAAAAAGATCAAGCCCGTTATAGATCTGAAAAGATGTTAATTTTTATCCATTTCTGGCCAACTGATTGGTGTGGCAGGGCTCTATATGGATGAAGGCTGTAAACGGAAATCCTTTGGAAAAACAATCAGTTATTACTTTTTCCGAGAGCCATGTTTGCATTGTTAGCTTTAAATTTTTAAACTTTTTTCTGTTTTTAACCCTACTTTGATGATCAAACTGAAATATTTCATTCTAAAATTGAGTTTTCAATATTTATCTTCATTATTTTATCTGAAATTTAGGCCATTTAATATTTCATCATTGTCAAGGACATGGCATTACTTGGAATAAAATTTACCTAGCTATGTTTTGAGACGTATGAAATAAATTAATTACTGTTAGAACAGTAATTATACTTCATCATTTTGATTTTATAGTTTGTCCCTAATTTCGAAAACTATGACCCTGTATGGCTTCATGAATCTAAATGCAACAGATTTCATACTAGAAGAAAACATATTTTTTGACATATAGTATTTTATTTACAGTCATAAAAAAGGCAACTCTCATTAAAAACACCAACGTTTCTTTAATTAGCTTTAATCAAATCTCTCTCCATCTCCAGTCACATTTGACGCCGCAAATACTCTAGAGTTCTCAGTAACAGTTAAGAAAAACTGTTTTATTTTTTTATTAATGGTTCATATTATGCGAGACACCAACTTGAGCAGCTTAGGAGAGATAAACAAGACATCCGACATCCTCGTAAGAGAAATTTACAAGGCAGCCTGTGCTTAGCATGTCAGCTGGAGAATATTAATAAAAGCTGACGAGGGTGGCAAACAAATAACCGGCTGCTTATGAAGCTGGAAAAAAAATACAAACTCCTAAAATTAGATAACAATCAGCCAGTAAGAGGGACGACACAGTCTCTGTGGGGACAGCGAGCAAGATGAGGTTTTCTGTTGTTAGATGGGGGTTTGATGAGACACAGTGACAATTATGGCAAAGCAGTGGAGAGGTTAGGGTCAGATGAGAGAGCAGTGCGTCAGTAAGCTGGAAAAAGTGGGAGTAAAGGGTGAAATTAGAGGCTGTCTGCAAGATGGCAGGTTGTACTGAGGAGGCTGTCGCAAAAATCACATCGCTTTGCATTTCTAAATTGTATTAAGTTGCTAACTGAGCAACGTAACTCAGTGTCTAGACATCACGTGTTTTATTTCTTTTGTCACCTCTGATTTTGCCAGTTTTAGTTTACTCGTTAATTTGATTTAATCTTCCCTTTTTTTTTCCACGCAGTCCAAGTCCTTCCCTACGCATCAGCAGCCCTCTGGTTCACAGTCATGTCATTTCAGTTGCCTCTGTTTGAAGCTTAGTTCTGTTAAGATTTCTGTGTCTGCAGAGCTACAGTGTGTTTTGGGTTTTCAACACAACAAATACAACCGTGGTTAAACAAAAAACTACCTTTGTCAATTCAAGAGTTTCATATTTTAGTAAACTTATCGTCATTGTAATCATCACTGTTAATGGTCATAAAGCACCTTTTGGAATAATTATTAGGTAATTGAAAGCATTATGAAGTTGAATTTGACATGCTAACGTAATGCTTAGTTAACTGAACAACAGAAACATGACATTGCTTAAAATGTTGAAGATCACAAGTTGATGGAAGCAGTTTATCTTTTACATCTCTGCAGCTTCCACAAGATTTAAGAGGGAAAATTCAGACTAACTGAAGCCAAATGCACTGATCATCAATCATTTATATTCATAAAATTGCAAGAGGCACAAATTTTGACTGCATACACTGCAATAGTTGCCAAAGACTCATTATGCATGGGCCCACATTAACCATCAAGGATTTGAAATCACAAGAACTTTACACTGCATTATTTCTATGATGCAACAGTGACCAGTTTTGTCCAGCTGTGCTGTTCACTGCTTTTACAGTCAAAAGATCCTGCGCTAAATTGTGGTTTTCACATTTTTGCTCTTACAAACAAAGCAGCTGCTTAGAAAGAGCAGAAGAAAAAAAGGGAGAATATTCTGCCCTAGGGCTGTGTAATAATATCGATTTTGCGATATATATTGATATTTTCTTTCCTAGGAAAAAAAACAATATTCATCCGCAAGTATTGTAACATCCAACTGTCACCTTGCTCACTGCTTGCTTTGCCGGGAGAGTGATTAGATCATCAGGCTTAGAGTGATTCCTTCAGATGTTAAGGTTAAAAAGATATCAAACTATCCAGAGCAGGTACTTGGTTCACTTTATTAACTTTACTAATGCATGTCAGCTCCAGTTTGTACTGTTTCAATTAAAAGAAACATGTTTTCTCACTACTTCTTTGATTTATTTTGTCCAGCTGCCGACTTTAAGTCTGTGTCCAACCAGAGCCAGGTATTGTGTAGTTGGTGCTTTTAATCAGTTTACAGTTAAATTAATTCAGTCCAACTTTATAACAGTCACAAAATGTCACCAAAATCACTCTGTCCCTCTAAAATCTTTCAGAAAATTGCAAAAGTGTATTGAATCGTATAGTTTGCTGAATATCCTAATATATATCGTATTGTGAGCAGAATATCGTATTGTATCATGAGATTATTGTATCACTACAGCCCTATTCTGCACTATATTCCAGGTTTCTTAAGTCTAATACAAAATGTTGCTGGTGTCTGGTCTATGTTTTATCTGTATGTATATTTCAAAAATAACTACAATACCGATTTGCTACTACAAAAGAAAGTCATTACATCCCGTCATGTTTCAGGTTTAATCCAATTTTAGGGTATTTTTTTCTGAAGCTATTTTTTCCATACCTAATGCTCAAACATTACATAAACATTTCTCAAAATCATTTTAAAGCAGATTCAGTCTTCCAGAAATCTGACCACTGTTTGGTGAAAAATAGTCAACCTTATCTCGTCTTGGTACTAAAATCTTTATGGTCATTTTTATTATAGTATAAGTGGAGAGAAATGCACAAAGTGCATAAAAGTTGTCCTCTGTTGGCTTCAGTCTCAAACAGCCCCCTGTGTTTTGTTCCAACCTACAAAATTGATTTCTTCCCTCTTATGTGTTGTATTATATCCAACTGATTTCTACAGTTTAGGCTATGTGTTGAATATCTGAGACAGAGCTGAAATAAATAAACACCCAGATGCTGCTGCCTTGTTAGGCTGATCTATGTTCCTGCTACTTAGCCACTTCGCAGCACTATTACAGTCTAGTGCGCTGATCACCAGCGAGATAATTACATCTGCTACACGGTCGTGAACAGTCTCCTCCCAGATAACAGTCGCCCAAAACCATCTGCTGGACGCCAGTACCAGCAGTGACTCGCCCCCAGGATCAGACTTGTCTCATCTGACCCTAACCTTTAGAGAATATTGATCAAGTATTGGTGATGGAGCCATTACAGTCACTCTGTACGGCTCTACATAGCGTTTATGTGCCAAGAACCTGTCCAGGTTCCTGCTGAAGATTAAAGGAGTTAAAGGGAAAGACAAGAAACAAGGCTTTCTGGGTAAACTAGGCAGAAAACAATAGACAGGATCTACTTTTTAAATCAATATTTACAACCAAGAGAAATTAATCATGGTGTTAACACAGTGAATTGAAAAAGCATCAATAAAACCAACTTTTTACATTTTGTCATCTTGATATCTGGGTTTTAGTTTTTCTTCAGAAATTTCTCAAGGTGGCTTAAATTTGGATTTATATGACCTCAAATCAAATCGTAAATATCTGCCTCCTAAAATCATTTATGCTCCATCTGCGCATACATTATTAAAAATATAAGGGTATAAATTCAGCTGTTCTGGAATGACGTCAAAGGTTTGTCAGATAATAGTCAACAAACATCATGAAGTTGAAGCAACACAGAAAACAGGACAGGAATACAGTTGAAGTTTAGGTTGTAAAATAAGAAGCAAAACGTTAAACATCTCATCTTGCACTGATCCGTCATCTGAATAACCTCCAAAACTGACAGGACAGGAAAGTCAAGTAAAATTATATGAAACACACTAACAGCTGTGGTTGTAACTTGAGAAATGCAGAAACAGCTCAGAGTACTGATCCTTAACAAAGCCACTGTACAGAACCAAAGATCACAGTGAAAAGACATGTTATGTTCTTCTGCATGACATCGTCAGTCTCAGAAATACACTTATGTATTCTGAAGACTGTCAGCACTTGACTTTAGAGGAGTCGGCCATCGTAGCTTTTCCCTTTTCAAGGCTTCTCCTCTCGTCCTGAGGTGCATCAGCCACACATCTAGTCCTCATGCGCCGTGAACTGGGGCACAAACAATAACAGTAATCATGGAAAATCATGTGCTGCTCTGGCGGAGGAGACCAGCTGACTGGCTGCTGAAGCCCTCGGGGTTTGCAGAACAAGCAACGGGAGAAACGAAGAGAGAAATGAAGGGAAGACGGTGGATGGATCCAGCTCCCCATCCATCTTCTGGACAAGCTTAGTCATCTTTATTTCTACACACAGCTCTCATCAGACGCTCTTCCTCTCACTGAACCGACATGCACTCTATATTCACTAATCACCACCAGAGAGGTCCACCGATTATCACAATCCGTTATAATAAATGCTAATTTTGGGATGTAAGCATAAAAGGGGCTATATTAAATCCTTTCAAGCAATTGCATTGCATCTTTTTTTTCTAAAAACTATAAAAGCAACTATAAAGAATTAAACTATAATTATAATGCCAGATTTAATCAGCAACCATGGCAGATATGTGCAGAAAACAGACAGGACCGGTGCGTCTTACAGCAGGTGAATGAGAAAACCACAGATCGATTCTCTGTTCTATACAGCAATTTGGTCCAGTCTTAGCTTTCACTACAGCCGTGGTGTTGGCCGGTGTCACATTACTGCATTACTGGCCAGATAACAGCACTCAGATCAACATTTGGAGGCTGTAAGGTCATGCTGAAGGTGCAGAGAATCTCCATAAATAAGAGTTTTAAATCCTGTAAAATGTCGGTATTTTAGAGGATGTCTGAATCAAAAACTTTAAGGAAAAGTTCCTTGGAAAAAAATGTAAAAAAAATCATAAGCCTTGAACATTTCCACATTTTGTCACCTCAAACATAATTCTCAATGCATTTATTGATATTTTTTCTCCATTTAACCTTTCCCTTACGTAAAACCGTTATAAAATTCATCAAATTTTGTGGTCGTAATGTGACAATAATAGAAGTTTATTCATTAAAACCAACTGCAGCTATGATGGAAGTTTGTGCTTCCATCACCTTCTTGGATATAAATATCAGCCTGGGCTTGTCCGAACACCTGCTGACCATTTATATGGTCGCACTCAAAGACAAACTCTGTACATGCTGCATTTTCAGGTCAACAAGAGCCAGGATTCCTCCTCTAAAACATCTGCTCAATAGGTGATAAGTATTTCTGGAGGACTGCAGCTTGGTGGCAGTGAGGAGGATTAGCTGCAGCAGAGGTCTTCATAAAACTGGGTTTGGCAATAGGAAACAGCCAGCATGGGAAGCTGTGCTGTGGCCCGCGGGGCCTTTCTACAGTAATGCACAGACGAGTGCTCCGGAGAATGTTGTTGGTCCGCCAGCGCGCTCGACTGTGACACGACAGGGGTCACTGGGGGATGAAGGAGGGTTACATCGTACTCCAGGCAACGGTTTCTGTGTGTCTTTTCCTTCCGCTTCCTCAGAGCCGAGCACAAGTGAGAACGAAATAATTAAAAGGAACAAGCTATGGGCAAAGAAGCGGCATCACAATCATTTTAACGTTTATTCCTTCTATCACAAGGTTCATAACACACCAATAAACTTGTTTTTTTTTTTTAAAAAAAAACAAAAAACAAGCACTATAATTCTGAGCAGAAATATGGATCAACAGCCAAGAAGAGTAATTGTGAAAACGGGAGGTTCAAATTTGTTTCAGCTGGTGCTGCAATGCAACGTCTCACATAGTTTTGCAACATGTCTGTGTTGCTTTCAGATGCATCTGCAACCGCGGCTTTCTCAACATACCCAACGTGTGCATTTAATTAGAGGGTTGATTATGTGTGGAGATTGATTTTTAAGTAGACATTCACAACGGCTCTTCTGCAATAATTGCAGTGACTTGTAAAGCTAATGGTGGCTTCTGCCATTTCTCAACCTGGCAAAAACAAAAATGGGAAATATAAAAGCCTGAAGATGAGGAGGGGAATGGATGGGTACTGCTGGATTGTTATGCATGAAACTGAGGATGGGAGGGGAGTGTCCCTGGAAGCGTCTAGTGGGGATGGCAAATGTCACTCCCATCAGACGAAAGTGTCACAGTGAGCTGGAGAGCCGTGACCTCTGATGGAAAATGGAAAAAAAGGGAGAAAAGAAAGAGACATAGGGCACAACAGAAACAGAAAAGCCAAAGACAGCAGAAACAGAGAAATGAAGGCGAGGTGGGGAGACCGACAGGAGAAAAGGACGTTTATGGTACATCTAATCATGCAAGAGCTCTAGGCTTTAGAAACAAGGGAGTGATATCAGTAAAAGCGCATTTGCAGGCTGTCTACTGCCTAAATGAGGCTGGTTCTGTCCCGAAAAAATGCTGTTTCTTCTCATCCATCACCTCCACTGCTACCAAATAAAAAAGAAGGACCTGAAAACAATCTACTGGGCTCAAATGCAACAAGTCTACTAAAAATCTGCAATATACATTCATTTTAGCGATTTCCACACATAGCAGAAATCATTAGAGTTTAATTCACACAACACCCATGCAGTAGTGTTGGCTGCTTCCATCACATTTAAGTAATAATTTTTAAAAAGCTGAAAACTCTGCTGAAACATGTCCCTGGCAAAAAGCCCCTGTATGATTACCAAGGCTTAAAAAATGGCATCACAAACCATTTAACTAAGATGGAGATTAGACAGGTCAATAAGAAAACAGCAGATTAATTAACAGAATGGTTTGTGCCAGGACATTTCTAGCAGGATCTCACTGACAGCTAATTTAAGCCAGACACCAGGAGAGGCGCTTGAGCAGTATGTCAGCTCTGTCATTACACTATGACGGACAATACATCACATCACTGATTTACTGCCAGGGCAGATCAGAGAAATTGTCTGATAATGGAAATGTTATTTCACTTTGACAGGACGCAGTACCTCGGCCGGGTTCTGGTAAATTCTCAGATGCTGCAGATCTAACCAAGCCATTTCAAAATAAAAACAATTTGCATCTCTCAGACAAATATACTTTTCATGCTTAACAAATTAGCTGTTTGAGGTCATGGATCTTTAAAATCATGTGGATTAAATGTGATGCATCACATGTGAACAGAGTCCATTCTCTGTCTACAAACCCCCCCCCCGAGTGTCCAGGAGTCAGAGTGAAAAGACTTACTGGATCTCTTTTTAAAAGTGCTAATCTCCACTTCCCAAAGGAAATATTATGTAAGATCTTTCTCTTTCCTCACATTGTGCAAAAATGAACTAAGTGCACCACCATTTTCATCTCATCACAGCTCTGAGCTACCAACAAAGACAGTGATAGCTCTGTGACTGTCTAGTTACACAAGGGTTAGCAAACTTCACAACTTCAGGGATTGACTATAGCACTTCCTTAAACACACTGGGATCTCCCAAGATATAAACATCAAGTGTTGATGTTATTTAAAGCATAAAAAGGACAATCCGTATTTTAAAAAATGACAGTATGCCCTTCATACGCAGCGATATAATCCTAATATTATTGAACATTTAAACGCCAAATAACCCAGGCCCTGCTTAGAGTGACTGTTGCTTCTCAGAGAATATAAAATAATATACTGCTGCAGTAATGGCAGCATTCAAACATAATATTCTACATAACATGCTCACATATTTCAGAATGTCAACTATTTCATTTCGATAAGCTAACAGAATTAGCTTGAATTCAGTTAGCATGTAGAAGTCAAAGGGAATGCTCCAATCCAATGACGCAAAAAAAAAAACATGTCACAAAAAAGCCTATATAAGATTAAGAAATTGTTAGTAATAACAAATAAATGACTCATTCACGCATGCACATCATTCAGTAACAAACTTCCAATCTCCAATCTTGTGCTCCGTCTCCATGTCCTACCTGTGGCAGGGCGGAGCTGAGCTGGCGCTGCAGGGAGTCTCGGTCGTAGATCACGTCCTGCAGATGCTGCTGAGCCATTCCCAGGCTCTCCTGGGTCTCCCTCAGCGTATCCAGGAGTCGGTCCCTTTCGTCCAGCATGTTGACCATCAGCTGCTCGAAGTGGGAGTCCGGATCCGAGGCGCTGCTCTGCGAGCCGCGCTGGCTCAGCGCCGTGTCCTCGCTGATGGTGGGCATCACTTCGCACATCATCTTGGCTCTGGTCAGGAGAATGAAGAGTTGAGTTTAACCAAAGATTAAAGTGCCTTCCGTAGGATATGTAATGATGTTTTACCATTAATTATGCAAGAAATGATTATTTTAACTCTACTCCTGTTTGAGACAACCCAAACAAAGAGCTCACATGACAGAGACAAGTATGCACATACAGCTCTGAGTAAAGCAAACATATCTGTGCGAGTTTAGTGAGAATATCCACATGCTGTTGTTTAAACTGCTGTGCGTAATTGCTGGGGCCCGACACAGTTGGAGCTTGGCTCAGCGTTACATCGGTACATCTCGAAGCTCACAGAGACGTCTTGGGATGCTGGGCATTCTGCCCTAGATTTCACGCTTGTGCTGTTTATTGGGGCGGCTCAGATCGTGTTACATAACGCACTATATCTACGCCACAGCGGATACGGGAGTCCATATTCCGAGCTCCCTGCAGGGCCTTCCGATGCGCAGGGAGCCGCTCTCACCGGCGGGTTGGTGAGTGAGACAAAACTGTGTTTGCATCAGTGAACGTCATAATCATAAGATGAAGCAATGAGCCACAAAATGACACACATTATGAATAATTCAACAGTTTAAGAAAAAAAATGGAGGGAGAACAAGTGGATGTTCTGTTTAATAAAGTGGAGCTAGCTTAGCTGGCTTACAACTGAAAACAACTGGCTCGTTTAAAACAGTGAATGTATGTTCAACAAGTAGATAAATACACACTTGATGGTATTTACTTACTTATATGAAGGAAATCCTCATATAGATATGTTTTTATGTTTTAACTTGCTAATACAGTAAAATGAGAAAGGATTTAAGGAGGAAAATATAGTTTTACCTCCACTTTGCCCAGCTGAGTGCTGTTACACTAACGAGCCACTCACCAGCAGGTTAAAGACACAGCGTCAAATTAATAGAGGAAGTGATTTATCAACAGACAGAAAATATTCTCAAGTGGAATATATACCTGAGTTCACAGATTCAAAACTGCACAACACTGGAAAACATGACAAAGGAAAAAAAAGTGCTGAATATCATAATTATATTTTTATCGCCGTTTATTCCTGAAATTAAGCTATGAAAACTTGGATGGGACAACTTAACTCAAAAATAGTAAATAGTAAGCTTGTGCGTATCCTAAAACATGTTCCCACCGGAGCAATAATGCCTTCATTTCTTGTATAGTTCTCCTCTCCTGACATCTCAAATGTCTCATTTCATCTTTGGAAGCCAGACGTTCAGCACGCAGGCGAACACGTCCTCAATGTCCAAACGGGCTGGACGAACTCAGCTCTACTTATTCCCTGTGCTTTGACCTAAGCCAGGTGTATTTAGTGTAATTTCAACATCCAAATGAAGCGTCTTCGTTCCCCCATGGACGTGCTACAATGGCGGCTCTGTGCCTCGGCGTGTTCTGGCATTAAGGCGGGCTCTCCCATGTCTTCTCGGGGCGACGGGCCAGGCTCCCGACGGCTCCCCATTCAGACACCATCCGCTACTGTTCAGACCAGAGAGACTGTGTCTGCACGCAGTAGCTGGACCGGCTGCTCATGCAAGCCTTTCGCTTGGGGAGGAGACTTGTTGGCAGGGAGTCCAGGACATTGGTTCTTGAATTTTAAGTAGAACAAAGTGATTTATTCGCGTACACGACTCAGTGATTGGAACCGTGTAAAACATTGAAGTGTTTGATTTTATTACTTCTTTTAAATCCGCCAGGCTGCACGGAGGCATTTAAGGCACCAGCATGTGTAAAAACACCTGGCATATAATAATACTGGTATATTTGTGTATGTAAATCAAAGTGTTGTGCAGATGCTTACATGCAACTCAGCACATACGGTTCCTCTTTTCGCCTGTTTTGTTTAGATCTCAGTCACTCCACACCTTTCAGCGCAGTGAATCCTCATGATTTAATTATATACACTTGTTTGTTTATTTAGCTAAAATCAAAGATTCAGGAACAACCTCTACAAAAAAATGCCATATTGTAAGAACATTTGACTCATTTACTGAATGGTTCTGCTAAGATACTGTATCTTAAGGACATGCTGGTGAATCCAATAAACCAGAATATTTAAAAAAAAAACAATTGTTTCACCAATTCAACTCAATAGAGAAGCTCATATTACACTAAATATACACAGAAATACTTATTTTCTAATTGATTAAGTTTCTAATCAAATTTTCTAAGCCCAACAAAAAGTCTCTTCTCCATGGATCGTTTTGTACTGTATTTTCCTTCCACTTAACTTTACAGTGAAATCCTTTAAGACAGCCCCGGGTGAACAGTCACCTAATTTAAGGAAGACCTTTTTTAGCTTATAGACCTTGCAGAGTGATTCTGGATAATTATTCAATCAGCCGTCTTCCCTGATTCTTGTGTATTTAGTAGCCATAATTAATGTAACTAAAGGGGTTTAAATATTTTGAATTGAATTATTGAAATACGTTAACATTTCAATGATATTCTAATTTAGCCACACCTACAGATACATGACGAGCAATAAACATGTGTGATTTTGTAATGTTCAAGAGCTGAAGGTGGAAAACGAACTGCAAATGTATAAACATGCAAAATCATTGAGATTTTCACTCCATGCCATATGCCAATCAGTGAATTATTCAAAGGCGTAGGAGAGTTCCCCTCCCCGACCAGAGCGGCAGATCCACAGAAACTTTCTTGCCTTGCAGCCTTATAAAACTCAGAAATCTGACACCAGAAGAAAGTTTGGGCATTAAATGAAAACTACTAAGCACACTTTGATTCAGCTGATATGGAACTAGTGGTTAACATTTTAAAATTGTACATTAAGCTACAAATTTCAATGCCATACATGTGAAGTGGTGCCATGGTTTTCTATGCTAATTGCAGGCATAAATGTGGAAAGCACAGCATGCATATGTAATCAACCCACTTCTTTCTGATACCCCTAAATAAAATCCAGCAAAAGCTCTGAAAATGTGATTCTGATCCAAATCTAAAGTAACTTTAAAAGTCTCGGATATGTGCATCTTCATTTTACACCAAGGCTGCATAAAATATTCTGAATATGTTGTCATTGGAATATCAGTATGCACAATATTATTAGCACAACATCTGTTTGGAAACTTAATATCTTTTGGCTATTACCTTCCAAGTGTCAAACACATTTTGCATGTTAAGATATTCATCTTGTTGGATGGATTTTCTCAGCTGTAGTTTCCCACACCTGGCACACATGCTAGAGGTCACTGACAGCTGGAAGTACATGAGAACTTCAATCTACATCATCTTTGCATTATTTCACAATTATATCTAGTCATACATTTTTCCAATATGCTGCAGCCCTACATCTGGCTTTTAGAAGTTGTGCTTTTCTGCAGAAAAACAAAAGAGGCTTATGTGCTTCTGAGACGTTTTCATTTAGGAACTTAAAGCTTCCTGGTTAAAACATGGATTCAGGAGAGTAGGCTGAGAAACTAAGAAGAAGATTACCGGAAGCAGGATGAGAATGACAACTAAATTGTTCCCTTTCCTTGCTCAGATATTACATTACCAACAAAAGCAGCACACAATGGATGGTTTCGCAAATTCATGTCCTAAAATTCTTGTACAGAAAATGGTTTTATAGATACGCTTTTGACTCTAAGGCTCTTTCTTGCGGATGTGATTGTAAAAGTGGACTTCACTTGTGAAAAGTGCCGATTGATAACCTGAAATGTTGCCGTTTCAAACAGCTCAGAGTAGGACGGCAGTTACAAGGCAGTAACGTCTTTCAGAGACGTTCTGAAAAACCGAGCAGAGATACTTCATTTCCCAAAATAAAACTAAAGCAGCCGGCAAAACACTGAAAAACAGATGTAAATTTAGCCAATAATAGCAGGAGCAAATCAGCGTGATGTGCTTAATTTCCAAAAACGACTTCAGTTCATCTCATTTATGTGACAATTGTGTGAGCAGATAAGAAGTGGTGCACAAAAAAAGACAGCTGTATATTCTTGAGCTTTCTATAGCCAAGTGAGGCAAATTCAGCACAATTCACCACCTGGAAAACATCAAAAGATGTGCTAGCATGCGAGGGTGTGCAGAGCAGAACGTAGGACTCTGTGGCTTTGGAGATAAGCTGCACTGCTGCATGCTTGTTGAGCTGACTTTGGAAAGACTAATATAAATTAAGTGTGTTTAAGGGGTTCTTATTACCAAGAGCGGCAAAATTAATTAGATTGATTAAGTAAGGGGATGGTCATTTAAAATTTTAGGAAAATTACAGAAAATATACCCATATGCCAGTTATAGGACAAATTGTAATAAATTTGAAGTCTAGCTTTAGAAACATTTGCAAAAATCTTATGATTCAATTATTAATGCTAATATCTTTACAACAGGATGAGAAATTGTTGGATATTAATGTGCTCAACTTGCATCAGCACAAGCTGATTACAAGCCCTGCATTAAGGGGAGAGACTATGTGGAAATTCCACTTTTAAATAATGCTCAATTTCTTGGCAAACAGTCAAGCACAAAGTGCATCCATTGATTTCATTTGTGAGCTCAAAGGGTAATGAGAAAATAGCTGCTCGTCTTTCCTTCCTAGCTTGGCATCCATGTCAGGCTGACAGGTGGGAGAAGACTTGTGCAGATTTTTTGTGAATGAAACTGGCCAGATTGGACGGTACAACTCATGGTGCTGCGAAATCTCATTCATATGGCATCTTGCGCCTCTGACAACAAGGCCGACATGTCTGCCAGGAAAAAAAAAGAAGCACTATTCAGGTGTATTTTGTTGTAGAACTCCCGCTGGAGCACACTTCAGTGATTCAGCAAAGAAAAAGCTCCTGTCTGCATCACAATACAGTCAAATGAACGATTACAGGCTGATATTTGTGCTTATTTACGGAGCAGGCACATGCTGGAGGTGCTCTGATAATACGCCATGTTCTCTCATGAAACGTAACAAACACGTCTTTGAATTTTTGTGATTTTTATTTTCCAAAGAGACAAAATAGTGAACCAAAATGTGGGCAGAGTGAAAAATGTGCATTTCTTGGTGTCTTCTTATGAACACTAATGATTACATTGAATTACATTTTATTGTAATTAGATAGTGTTAGCATGTAACAGGTTAAATACAAATGCATGCCACACTTTTTGTGAAAAGTGCTTCTATTTTTAAAAAATTACCATTTTTTGGCTTTCTATTACAATATTATTTGGTCTTAAAGGATAACATCTAAGTAAAACCCAATTGTGTTTATAATGTGCAAAAATTCACATTATAAATTTGATTTTTTTCGTATAATGCTGTCATAATTTTGCAATAGGAACAATTAATACATTAGTGGGAATTAGGAATTACTTCTGCAGAATCATTCAACCTGATGAAAGAGTCAGATAGCTAATATGGTTTCAACTTAATCTCCCTCTGCAAGAACATAACACAGAAACATATAATAACACAGAGACATATAATAACAGAGACATATAATAACACAGAGACATATAATAACAGAGACATATAATAACACAGAGACATATAATACCTCTCTGATAGGTTTAACATGAGGTCAGTTTGAGGCCAGGAAGCCATTTTTTCCCCAAAACTAAAAAGGCACCTCAAAGGACAATGAATGATTTATGAATATTCTCAAGTAAAAACGCAACCTCAAGTAAGATTCTATTAGTATTTAATTTTTGTTTTTCTTTAGGTTTTGCACCTTGTATGCATCTTTTTGGTTATTGTGGTTCAAAAAGCATCAGAAAGAAAAAAAAATTAAAGATTTCTCAATTACATAGAACAAATGTACTGAAAAGATAAGATATAAATAAACAAAACAGGGCATCCATTTTTCAGAAAGCTCCTGGGAACATTTTTTTTAGATTCCCTACATAGAAACATGACATTCTGTTCCTGAATGGATTGATTGTTGCTCTGAGGTGGAGGACAACAGGACAGTTAGAAGTTTCTTTTCAATGTTTGCCATTTAAGAAGGGATCTAAAAAGATCTCCATGTTTTGTCTGGGGGATAATTTGAGCCTTAAAGTACCTGCTTGAACATGTCCCACTAGGAACAAACTGCTGCTGAATATCTGCTACATGTTGAATTCTTCACTATTTTACGCTGCATTTCACTGGCATCAGATACAAAAAAGCAATACACTTCTGATGATGAACTTTGCCTTCATTCTATATGTTTTATGTTTCATAATGGAAGCAGAAATGCTTTTGCAAGAAGAGTGGTTATTTTTTATGAACTAGTAAGAAATGTAATGTAATGTAATCATAAAACCACACAGTCAAACTGCCATGTTTGACACTTACTTATATTTTGATGCTCGTCACGTTTCATTTAAAACTTACAGGTCAGCAAAAAAAAGCACACAAGATGTAGAAGCACCAGAAGGAAAAGCACACCAGCAAGGCAAAAAATACAGAAAGAGTGTGAAGAGGAATAACATTTTTATATATATATTTACTAAGGAAATATGAATTTTCATCTGGCCTGAAGCTACACATACATGTCATGATTTAACTTGACCCACTACTGTCTTTAAAACATAAAAGCAACAATTCTTCATTTTGCTGTTGACTGAATTGAAAATCTAAGAATCAACAACTTATCAGTTCTCAAAAGCCAGAGTAATTTATATATATATATCTTTACTACATTCAGCGGACGTTTACTATGTATATTGACTTAAATCTGTGTTTCATGTTGTGGTCAGCAGTTTTCTGAGTGGAGCTGAGATGTGAATGACAGATGAGTTGAAGATGATGGGTGTGAATTTACACCTGCTGCTAAAGGAGGCAGGAAAAGGGAGAGAAGTAACATCATGTGTAATAGAACCCAGAGATCAAAATCTGATCATTTTCCATTGATCAGTTCTGATTGGTGCAGGTCAATCGTTGGAAAATATTTTTCCCCCTCTATTTATTTATTAGATGCATCTAAACTGAAAATACGATTTATTTTTTGAGCTGTAAACCAATAAACCAACAACCTATCCTTAATGCATTTTTCTTATGAATTTAAATTTAGATAAAGATTACATACACACTTCAATTAATACAATTATTGTCTTTTTTCTTTATCAGAGAACATTTTCCTTTATGTTTTGCTGAACAAATCTAAAAAGAAAAAAAAATATCAAAAGAAAAACAGTTGTCAGCCTGGAAAAGCTGAATTGTTGCAGCTCTACTTCAAATCTACCTGCAGGTGAGCATCTGTGGGGATGGAGGGCTGCATGTTCACCAATTGTCTGCTCATCTGTAAGTAAGTCTACATGCACATGAAAGGATGCATGTGTAGCTTTCAATGCTGGCCACAATCTCAACCCTTAAGCAAGGTCTTGCAAAGCGTGAATCGATGGAGACTGAATAAGGTGAACATAAACGGCCAGTGAGGTCAAGCTTGAACTTGTTCCAACAAAACTGAACCAACCAATTTCCAACCAGTCTGAGCAGTAGTCACTAAAACTATAGAAAAGCCATTAAAGCACAAGCCACAGGTAGCCACTGCTCTACTTCAAGACGATAAACATTTCCTGCACCAGACAAATTAGGCAGTTTAGATTGTAACAGGAGTGGCTGTTAAATGAGGCATCCTGACTTCACATTAAGCCTCTATGAGCCATTTACACTGAACGTCCACGATGCTACAAATCCCATCGACTCCCTGACGTGCAAAAAAATAATAACAGCAAAGAGCAGATTTGCCATTAACCTTCTAACGAGATGCCAACACCTGCAGGTGTGCGCTCACTCCCTCGCTCTTCCATTCCTGCATTCGTTTAGTCAAACGTGGCCACCAAGAAACAGGTGGCTGGATGCAGAATCTCCACTCCGCCGCTCTGTGGCTTTGAATCACCATAATAGGCGGTAATAATGTGGCTTAAAGGAGGGGCAGCTGTTCCGCACATGACACCTCCTCATCATGCTGTCACTAGCTGCACACAGGCCTGACTGCGGCGCGGATCACATCCTCACACCGCTGCATCAGCGCCTCCTCGCTCTCTGAAATGATAATTGGGGAAAATCCTTGGCCATTGTCTCAAGCGCATTACATCATGCCAGCCTCTCAGTCTGCATCCCGCCCACCTTTAACTCTCTCCGCTGTCTCTCGACTGTGTGACAGCCGCCGGCTCTGGGTTTTTTTTTTTTTCCTTTTCTTTTTCCCCTGCAGTGTCTTGCAATGCCATTAACCGCAGATATGAACACGATCGCTTAGAGCATCCCGCTCCTCCGGAGTTCGCGAAGCGAGGAGGGAACCGGAAAATCACCTTGAGCTGCAAGAACAGGGGCGATGTAGGTCAGCACAACACCGGCTGGCTGCAACAGTGTGCATACTCACAATTTAGCCCTTTACTATCAGCGGAGGCTCAGGCACAACCGCAGTCCGCTACGAGCTGCAGCGTGAAGCGGACAATCCTACGAGGCTCCCTCAGCGGCAGCAGGCAGCGGCGGCAGCGGCGCCGCGGATCCGGTGGAAGAAGAGGAGGAGGCGGAGGAGGAGCGGCTGGTTCCCGCCGCCGCTCGCATTGTCCATACAGAGAAGCACCGAAAGAGAAGCGATAATCATCTAAAATTAGCCGCGTCGGACGGTGACATCTGATTTCCGGGGTCAAACGCGCGCGCACACACACACACACACACGCATGCACGCCGGTGAGGAAATGATGGCACGTTGCGAATTCTGCTGCGATAAGCGGAGCTGGAAAAGACCATTATGGGATCTGACGGGGGGGCGAGGGGAGCTTAAAGTAGCAGCCGAGCTGTTCGTCATTCACTCCAAACAGACCAACAGTAATAATAATAAGTTCCTATCCTATAGAACAATGTTTCAAACTATACATTTAAGATTTTATTTTACTTTTTAAATGATTTTTTTTTTACACAACACCCATGAATACAAATTTAGAAGCTGGCTTATTCCCCCGCCCCAAAAAAAACACACACACCTGAGGTTTTATTTACTTTCTTCTGTTGCGTGCGCACGTTTCCAAATATTTTATATGAATTCATTCACATTCACAGTGATTTTCATTTAATTATTTTTCCTCATTTGCATCATATTTACAACACGGTTATGAATTAGCTAATTTGTAGTATTTTTTTTCTGTATACTCCTAAAATCTGACTCAATTCTTTTTCTTAGATATAACCATAATATATAGATGCTTCTGAAAGCGTATTTACAAAAAACGAATATTTTTCTTATGCAATTCCTTTTTAAAAGAACGTGTTCTGATTTATTTTCTACCTGAAAACATGAAAAATGTGGTGTGCATTTGTAACTGTATTCTGTAGAACTATTACGGCTGCAAGTCTTTGACCTGAATTATGATTTAATCTAAACCAGTCTCCTGTAGTTCTGATGAAATGCTAAGCAGTGTTGTCTTGATATCCACCCCTTATTTATACTTTACAGTCAGAATGGTGTGTTTTCAACAGCCTGTGACAATACTGGTCACATTTGACTGCAGTGCCTTCAAATAAAATATTTGTTCTTGTTCATTTAATCCGTTATGCTATTCAGCTGCAGGTTGTGTGCTTTCTTTTCCTGTAAATGCTTCCTTCTGTTCTTTGCATTAAAATCTAAGAGGTGTTGTTATAATTTGATTTAAATAACCTCCCCTGCAATACAACAGCAGGAGCTCTCACACATTAAAACAGGCAAACGCCACTAAAAGACACAATATACATCTCTTAATTTCTAACCATCTGTTTATTGTGTGTATACTGCCAGAGCGAATTATTGCAAAGTCTAAAGATAAAAACCTAGACAGCAAATCTGAGTCACTCCTCTGGCTCTGGCCTACGGGCAATAAAACGCTGAAATGTCACCAACTGATGAGTCTATACTCAGTCTTGGCATTAAGAGCTGATTTCTTCCCCCAAGGTTTTCTGATGACTAAAAATATGACTCAGTTTGTATGCAAAGTACAAACAAACCTTTTAAGAATCGACTTCATGAAATACTGTGAACAACAAACATGATTGAAAGAATGCATAAAAAATATATATATGTAAATGTGTTATTTTAATTTAGATTTTTATTCTCTAAAAATAGAAATGGTGAATCTGCATAATCTTGACCCCTGGGAGCCGCTGCCTTGTGACCGTTTCAGAGCTGAAAAAAAATATAATCCACTTTTCAGCTCATCAATTATGAAAGATCTTCAAGTGGTTTTGAATGTCACAGAGATCCGTATTGTGTTGATCCGCATAGCAGAGATTTACGGAGAGCAGAGCATAAACGCTACATTTACTCATACAGTACGGCAACTGATAGCAAAACACCAGCGTGTGTGATCTTTTTGTCTGGCTTCTCTTTAATACTCGGCTTCAGATTCTTCTAATGAATGATGTGCTTTGATATGTCTATTTCTGCTCAGCTGTCAGCTGAAATTTCCAATGAAGATGGAGCGAGCAAAAGGCCAAGCAGCACACCCTCCCACACATCCGAATAAATAGAATTTCATTATGACTGCATCTTTGTCGAGATTCTTAGACTAGAACTGATGTGGAGATATTTCTTCTTCTCAAATATTGACACAGCCTGGTTTTTATCCTTATAATTTCCTGGTGTGAATGGCAAGGTGAGAATCTGATGTCGAGTTCAACGCAGATGCAATAATGCCTCACAAGGTCACTCGTGTCCCTGGGACATTTTCACTGTTTATTGCATTGCAACCAAAGAACTTCAGTGTTATTATTACATGTATGCGACAGAACACAAAGTAGCACAAAAAAATATATAAATTGCAAAGGAAATTGTGGAAGGCTTTCTGGTCAGATGAGACAAAAACTGAGTCCACCTTCCATCAGAACCTGCAGTGGAAAGTTTTACATCAAAGACACAAATCCATTTGAGAATCTGTGGCAAGAGATGGACATGTTTGAGCAGCAATTTGAGCTTGAGGTATTTTTTCAAAGAAGTTAAGGCCAAAATTCAGACCTCAGATGTGCCTGAAAGGAAATGCAGCACCACAAACTGCAGCAAACGGTGGAAATGCACACCACACTTTACACATGTACTGTCGATGCAAAAATGAGAAACAGGGAACATGTTTCAACATTTTTGATAAATATGCTGTTAAGATGTGATGCAAACGAGGAAACGCACCAGAGAAACAAGAAGGACGCTCCATCTTAATGTATTGCTCTCTACAAATCAATGATTTGTCCCAGTGGTTGAATTCTCTCAGATTTATTTCATCACCGCCACTTCAATCTTTAGCTTGAACAGTTTGTGTCCTAACTTTATGATTTTAAATGTCAGCAGCAGCAGCAGGACTAATCAGAGGCTCTAAATGATCACAGACTGTTCGGACCTTGATGTCACTGTCCGTGGTGCTGAATCCGTTGCGCATGTTCTGCTCAGCCGTCTTTTGGAAAAGATCTGTTGTATTCAGAGATCAAATTAATTTCAATTGCATCCTCTCAAATTTCTCTGCAAATGAAACTAAAGTAATATAAATGAGCCACTGACTTTATCTTCAGTCTCATTTTTCTGTCTCTGGGTTGTGTTTTATCTGACAAATGAGTAAAATCACTACAGTACGATGTGTTAAAATGCTCCACGTTTCAAGGAAAGAAATACTGTATTTGTAAAAACATTCACTATTTGATCCTCATTGGAAAGGAGCATCCTTCACTCTTTGTGACAATTTAATGCAGAGCATTTTGTTCATTATCATTTCATTATTCATACATGAACAGAGCTCATTCCTCACAGCCATTACAATGACCACAATGTGATACACTCGCCTGGTTATAATGCAGATTACCGCTCATATTGCATCCCACCCACTATATTGACCCACCATGTGTCTGACTACTACTACACTCCCATATCGCTGAGTCGTTCCATATTAATTTCCCCAGAGGAGTGTGTGTAAGCCTCTGCATATGAATGGGTGTAACATGGCCAAGTGATGAATATGAAAAGGCTTTCATATCTGAACACCTTGAAGCGAAGGAGTCACGTATATTGACTTTTCTTTTCCACCAAGATGGCTGTGCAGGCCAAGGTGGAAACCTTGGTTTGGTGTGACGACTCATTTGACTGTTATCTCTGAAAATGAGCTCGGGTCAAACAGCAGTGATCAAAGGAATAAAGTGGAACTCATGAAACCAGACCTTTAAATAGAAGACACCATGCACACTCCACACCCTTCATTATGCAAATATCACTAAACTAAAAACCATCTATCGAGGAGGCAGCGGGTAATAATCGCCTATAATGGCTAATTGTGGAACTTTACACTCTTACAAGTCTAAATAATTTGTGAGCCTTTCCAAATTTTGGCCCAGACATTCATCCATTCATTTATAATCTGTAGTAAGACTTCCATGTTTATGGATATTTATCAGTTTTTGTATATTCAAGCTATTAAAACACAACTACATGTTTGGCTGACTTTTTTTCTTAAAGCAAACAGGAAAAAAGATGCTTGTTGATAATGGCAATGCAAAATGAAGACAACCAGGAAAGGCATACATTTACAAAGGCATATGGGAAAAGGAGGACCTGAGAGAGACCGAGTGGAGATGAAGGGTTTACACACAAACCAGGAGGAAGTAATTACTGCACAAACAACAGGTGTGACTAATTAACTTGATGTAGCGCAGCTGGGGGAGCTGAGAATGAAGCACAGGGACAGAAATGAGAAAATGAGAGGGAACAGCGTAATTAAACAAACTTTGTGAATGTGACTACATAAACAGAGTATCTTCGTAAGGCTGTATAAGAAGCTTAAACAACCAGTCAAATGTGGCAGCCGGCAAGCTGCTCCCATCACACCCGGGCAGAGACGTGGAAGTGTTGTTTAACGGGCCGCTCCGCTTCTCCTGGTTGTTTCACTGACGATCAAAGCAAGTGTGCATCGCAAGCCTGACATTTCCACCATCTGATAGCACGCTTTCTCCTTTGTTTTCGTGTCTTTGCCGACATCACTATTTGACAGCCCATCACCTCTGTCTATATGCCGCCCAGCGCTGCTCCTGCAGGGGTTTGAAACCCATCCTTATTATTTGGCAGAGAATAGAAACCTGAACACACATCGGCAGCAGTTTGTTACAGTGTGAGGGCTGCCAGAGGCTCGCTATCGCTTTGACTCTTTTAAACCTGCGACTGTGTGGAATCCAAAGTAAAGCAGGCTGCCAAGCTCACGCTGCTTGATACACTGATAAACGACGTGAGTTTTGGCTGTGCAGCGAGACGCAGCAGAAAGACAAAACTTAGAGGGATTACAGGCTGGAGTTCCCCTCCTCCTCATATCTACCATCAGAGAAGTGAAGCTACTGCATTTTATCACACAGATATTTGTCTGATATCATGAGCTGACAAAAAATTAAAACAAAACATCCATTCGGGGTAATGAATGTGTTGTAACAGTCAACTGTTTAACTCAGATTTGTTCTGTGATGCTTATTCAAAGATTCTTTGTCCCTAGAACTAAAATTTGCTATAATTCACATTACGGCATGTTATTCTAGATTATTTAGTTTGTTGATCAAATTTTGTTTGGATGCATTCCTTTTTTATTATCTAGACAGTTTTGATTGAGACCAGCGTTTTCCTTACATGATGACAGATTGTCGTCATGTAAGGAAAACGGGGTTAGGAATTCAAAAGACTCTTCAGGAATCTGGAGTGTAAAATTCTCAATTGAGCCAACATAATTCAGAATTTAGTTGCAACTTTTTATTTTATTTCATGGTTAATTATAACCCTCATTATAAGCTCCAATTAATGCAAATGCTTAACTAGCACATTTTGTATTTTTTGTTGTTTTGTTTTGGGTTTTTTTTGGAGCTCCCAGGTTAGAATACCATCAAAATATAAAGGATTTTTTAAATGTAATGAGCTAATGGAGGTACTTGCTTGTTATTTTACCACAATCATGCAGAATACAGTATTTTAAGGTAACTAAAGTATTTCCTGCACTATAAGGCGGACCTAAAAACCTTCAATTTTCTCAAAAGTCGACAGTGCGCCTTATAATCCGGTGCGCCTTATATATGGACCAATATTGAGCCACAACAGGTTTAGCAACTACGGTAATCAGCCGTCGACTTCATTTTCGCCCGTAGAAGAAGCACGCAGTGCATGCTGGGATAGTTGTCAGAAGCTAGTTTGTTAATTAAGGTTGACTGACCTATCTACCTACCGACCTGATAATCAGGTCGTCTGCAGGTCATTTAGCACAACGTTCTCCACAAACATGCTGGCGCAAACAGATGAAGGTGACCATCGTCTGGCCGCCCCGACCCAGGAAGGCCTCCTCGCCACCCGAATCGGACTGTTTTGTTGACATTCCCTTTAGTGCAGCTCCATCTAGTGAATGCATAACGTAACTCCAGCCTCTCCTGCAGCGTCTATTCTATGTGCCTTATAATGTGGTGCACCTAATATATGAAAAAAGTTTTAAAATAGGTCATTCATTGAAGGTTTGCCTTACAGTGCAGAAAATACGGCATGTTTAACTATGGTTAAATTAATTTTAAACAATTTTAACAGTCAAATTAAAGAATGAACTTTATAAGAAAAAAGAGGCTTAAAATATCAGTAAATAAGGATTAATTCACTTGGAGATTTTTAAACCCTTTCCTGGGGTGTCAAATGTGGCTCACACCATGTTCAAAAACTTTTTATTGCAATTAAAAATGTTTTATTATTCCTAAGGTACTGAATCGAGGCAACGTTGAGCACTAGATTCTTTCAGAAGTTCAACCGTCTTACACAACTGATGTTCCTTCTATTTTTAAGAACTAAGCTACGTCGAAAGTGATGATCATCTGGAATCGAGCTTTTGTTTTCCTGCCAGGTTAACAAGATGGAGGAAGAAGAATTGTTTCCCAGCATCAGAAGACGCAGCTCCTGCTTGAAGTGCAGAGACACTGAAGGAGCTTTGAGATAACAGCGGCCTCCTGGCACGGCGTAGCGTTTGCCAGGAGCAATTACAGTCTTTTATGCCACCGCATTTCTGTTCAAACTCTAATCTATTTTTAATGCTGCAGCGCTTGGAACACTGGAACATTTGTTCGTGTAGCAAAGCGACTGTTCACATCCTAAATGTATCATAGAAGAAGCGAAGCAACATGCTGGGAATAGATGCATCGAGAAAGATTTGAATAAACTCTGCACAACTCTGACCTAAACCATCACATTGTGGTTCGCTGTACATTTTGGATTCTTGTCCTGCTGGACGGTGAATCTCCACCTTGCTCTCAAACGATCTGCAGCCTCCTCTTGCCGGTTTGTCTTGCGTTTCCCATCCCTTTGGTGATGAGAGCAGCAGGTGGCTCCACAGCTTTCTGTGCTCCGTTTGGGACAGAGCAGGTCGTTTCCTGAAGGTTACGAGAGCCAACTCGGAGGGGAAAGTTCTCCCGGCAGCTCGCTCATATCGACCGAGTCCCTGGCTCAGCTGTAGGACTCGGCGTCTCTTTTCGCCCTTGAAGAGAATAGCACTGAGGCAAAATCAATTGAAGTGGAGCACAAGTCTGTTTCTCTCTTTTATGTGTCAAGGAGAGAAGTCCTGTTGCATCCGGTCCTGATTGGCCGAATGAGGTCCCAGTTGCCAGGCAACCATCCAGCGGCCTTGCTGACAGACAGCTGCTAATGAAGCCTGTGTTGTAGGTAGAGGGAGCATGCTGCAGAAAAGGGCAACACAGCCTCTCTTTCTCATGCTTAACACATCCCTGGAACCTGCTGCTGTTCACATCCATGAGCCGCCACCCAAACACCTTCACCACAAATACAGTCGTCTCTCACTGGCCTCCCTCCCCCCCATAACAACCCGCTGATTAATATGTATACAGTAAAACGAGGAGGGATTACAGAAGGCTTCAGAGTAGGGGCTTTGCTTATTTTGGAAATGGAAGTGTAAAGAAACAGATGGCAGCGATGCAACCACGGCAGCCGCGCTGCAGAGCGGTGATGGCTGCGCATGACTCACACTCGGGTCACACATGCAGTTCCTGCGCAGTGTGAGCGTCCCACCCGATCCTTCTGGACACACTGAATGAAAGCCGTGGCCGTGTATCGCTACTCTTCCCCTCATTCTTTTCACATTTAACAGTTGGGCTGTTTAAAAGAAAGGTAGAGCGTGGCAATTTTCTGCTAAGTCGGGGCAGCTGGAGCATGTAGTCTTCCTGCTCTACATGTAGCTTTCGCACATTTTGGAGCTCCCTCATGAAATGGACCATTTATTCGCTCTTAATGTAGCTTCACAATGTCTCTCAGCTGAGCAGTTGAGCAGCTAATGTGCTGCCAGTGGAGCAACTCCGCTGAGCTGAGCTGCAGAAGCAACTGGTTGCTCTGCCTGGCTGCCATACTAGCAAAGCAAAGCTTGTATGTCTCTCCAAACTGCACTTCTTTCAAGATTTTAAATATTCAGAGCCACTTTATACTTGATAAACACATCAAGTATTTTAGCTTTTCTAGAAAAAGGCATATAGATAGTTTTGCTGAATTTTATTTAGGGCAATCATAGTAAATGGGGCTGAATAAAAATGCACAACATTTTTGTATGTCGGGTATGAAATTGGCAGTTGCAGCTGTATGTTTTAGTATTCATCCATCCATCCATCCATCCATCCATCCATCCATTTTCTTGCACCCTTGTCCCTTAGTGGGGTCGGGAGTTGCTGGTGCCAATCTCCAGCTGGCGTTCCGGGCGAGAGGCGGGGTTCACCCTGGACAGGTCGCCAGTCTGTCGCAGTGTTTTAGTATTCAGTCATTTTTTTTAATGACTGGTCTAGCTTGTCTTTTATAACAATCACACATTAAAGGTTCTGAAGCTCTTTTGAAGTTTCAAAAAGGAATTATTACATCTGGAGCCGTTCCCTGTTTCACCATTTATCAGACAAAATGTAAATCTTTGGCCTCATGTTAAGCTTGTTGATACACAAAAAGACTCTGGGGTTATACTTGCAATCAGACGAGGAATTAGGACAACTGTGGCTAAAGAAGCCAAGTTTTAATCAACCACCAAAAGCCCTGCAGGTGACCTGTTCTCACCTGTGAACCAACTTCCAGAGAGGAGGAAGACCCTTATCCCACTTTGCTATGGCAACCATTGGAGAAGAAACATCTGCTTCTGAATGGAAATATGTTATGTTCTACTGAAGTTGGTAAATTTCTGAGTAATGTATAAGTTTTTATTCAGAAAGACGTTCCAAATTCAGCTGATGTACAATTGATTTTTATTTTAGAACCGCTACCATCCTGCAGTGTTGTATCATTTCTTCCTGAAGGTTGTCATCTTTATATTTCCTGGGCCAACTGCCTAAGCTTTGCTGAAGGGCCAAACAGGCAAAAGGCATTAATAATTTAGAGACATGGAAGCAAGAGCTGAATACTTATAGGATGATTGGAAACTCCCCCTAAAAAATGTCTAAAGATACAAAAAGTACCAACGCTCAGCTGGTTATTAGGAAGCTAAACTATAGAGATGTGTTATGCTAAATCAGTGCAGTAAAGGCTGTACCTCTAGTTGAAACTGGGTGGCAAAAGAGAGCCTGATAGAAAGCTTTCCCAACAAATACAAAATGTACTCAACAGGATTCCCAGTACATGATTGCATGCGCTGTGAGGAACTTCAAGCAGCATTCGTGATAAAAGGTGTTTTCTAATTGAACCTCTGAAATTGAGTCTCTTTATTTTTCTAAGGGACAATTGAGAACGGTTCTTAAAGACAGGTTGATACATAAATCTTTTAAAGAAGCCAAGTAAAAGCATTAGGAAGTGAAAAGAAATCTAAGGAAAAATACTGAGTAAAGTTAATTACGAAATTCATTACATACGGAGTGCGACCATCAGAAAATCTGTTTTTAATGAGAATGTGAACCGTTTAGTGAGCTGCTATCAGCAACTTGTTAGTAAACTGCTCACAATTGATGTGGACATTTGGCAAAAAGTGACATGGTCTCTTACTCTCTGCACATGTTTATTATTGAATTTACAGCCCTGTTTTTAAAGTGGTTCTATAATGTTTTAAGTGCAACTTAGACCCCCCCAAAAATATTTTGTTTCAATGCTTAATTAAGCCAATCTAAATAAGCATCTGTTTGAAGGCTTCATGTCTTAATTTTTTTTTCTTGTTGGTTTGCACATCATACTTCCATGGTTGTGTGCAGAGATCACAGCTCATCATATGAAAACAAATGAGCTAGAAATCGACTTCCTTCTCATTAAAACAGCATAACATACGGAGCAGCAAAGGTCGGCTGTAGCAACCCATGTGACTGACAATCAGCATAAAGCTGCCAGAAGAACAATTTAGCCTCACCAATTAAAAAAACCAAAACAAAAACATATATAGCATAAGAATGAGTGAAAAGACTCAGTCCCAGAGGAAACGATCCAACCAGCTGGTGGTCTTTATTCTGTGCTCAAAGTCTTCTGTGAGCGTAGAAGAAGAAGATCTAGACCAGGGGGCCCAAACTTTTTGAGAGCAAGACCTACTTTTTCTCTCACCAGCCACCTGAGATCTACCTCATGACACAAAAATTGAAAATTAAACTCTATTGACTTATTTTATATGCAAATATACATCAGTTATAGCAGAAATAATACAGCGACTGAAAACTTAATCCAGTTTCTTCCTCAGTGAGATTCTGACACTGGGAGCAGGTCACTGGTTTCTCAGTAAGTAGCTGGTTGCAAACCTGACGCCAGCAGGTGTCAGTCAGTCATGGTAGATCTGATATTTGGTTTGATGACCTCAGTATGAGAAACTACAGACCGATAGGAGGAACCAAAGAGCCCAGTAAAGGTAAAGGAAAATCTTCTGAAGTCAAGATATAATTAATTTAATTTTACATAATTATCACGGTAGAAGTTGTTAAAATTTATGAAATATATTTGTCCTATTTGATGTTTGTTGTGACGTATAGTCATGAACGAACGAGGTCATTTGTCCAACTTTGTCGTTTATTGAACGTTCAGAAACTACAGCAGGTGTGATGAGCCACACCAAAGGTAAACAAAGGTAAAATAATCCAAACAGACGATCAACTCAAAACCACTCCTACGTTTTTACCCCACACCCCCTCTCTATCATTTAAGCACACCCGTTGCCGTGGCAACCGCCTGCATTACATTAAAAACACAACATTCAGTCTGTTACGATACCAGGTTTCCAGGCTTGATATTTATTTCTCGATTATTAATAAGCCTCTCATGAACACAGCGATGGTTGAGTAGCTAATTTAAACTCCTGCTCTGATCGTCAGTCGGTATTTGAGTCGCCTTTTTTGTCTCTTTGTTAATGGAACCAAAACACACCGAATTGCGCAACACCTTGTTGAAACAATAATTACTGAGATGATTCATTTTAACATATTCGCTGACGTTTTTTAATTATTATTTTTTTAATGAAGCTACAAACGTTTAGGATCTTAGTGAATATTTTCGATAAGCCCATCAGAGGAGTAAGTTCTGGTCTCAGCGTCCTGGCGGCGATCAGTTTGTCACCTGCTGCCAAGATCGACTCAAAACCTTTTTGCGATTGACCAGTCGATCTCGATCGACGTATTGGGCCCCCCGGATCTAGAGGTTTCTGCTCACCTGTAGATAGCCGAATCCTCGTTTCAGTTTTATTTGCATGCCTTGCTGCCCAATGGTTTATTCATGATTTGCTGCTGTTCTGAGTATCTCCATAGGTGCGTCTGGAAGAGAATCAATAGAGGTAAAATAAAAATCTCCTCAATCTAAAATATGTTATCTTTTTCATTCCTGTGTATGACTTAGTTTTGCAGGTTATCAATAAAGTTGAATAAGCATTTTAACAGTTTTTACAAGGACACAAAATGTGTCCATCCCATAATAACAGAAGAGTGGATTGAAGGAGATTTGAAATTGAACATGAAGTAATTGTTGCTTTTTATTCTATAATCTCAATAACTTTGCTGATCACAAAGATGCTGCATTATGGCAAATTTGGCAACCAGACACTGAATGTGCTGGAAAATTATCGTAAATCATCACAAACAAAAAGCAATTTGTTTGTGTTATGAGGTTGCATTTCATTTAAAAAAAATAAAATTATATATATATATATATATATATATATATATATATATATATATAATATATAT
>CAEGAF010116583.1:0-26526 GCA_903067075.1 Micropoecilia bifurca
GTGTGTGTGTGTGTGTGTGTGTGTGTGTGTGTGTGTGTGTGTGTGTGTGTGTGTGTGTGTGTGTGTGTGTGTGTGTGCTAGCAAGTGTGAAAAAAACCAACAATAGGAGAAAGGTTAAAAAACAGAATCAGACAAATATATGGAAAATAATTATTAGGCTTTAACGAAATATTTTTTTGTACAACGGTTTCACACATTAAAGTCATTTTGTTGTTGTTTTTTCTTTATGAAATTCTAGGTAAAAGGTTGATCTTTGAAAAGCCTTTTGAGTTCTGCTGAAGACACGCTCTTACACGGCAGGGAAAATATGTATTCAGCGTGTTAATATTTTTCACAGAAAAAGTGTTTTTTTATGCTGATTGATATCTAATCCACACATACAATTAATTAGTCCCTAAATTATGTACAATGACGAGCGAAAGATTGCATAAACTTGGAATATTTCAAGAAAAGGAGGCCCTGAAAGGAGTGCAAGGGATAACAATCTAAGAAAACAGCCAAAATTTGTCAGAGTTTAGAAACGAATACTTAGATCCATATGAACAAATTGATATCAGATGCTTTAGACGCTTGTTTGTGGTCTATAGAAATGTTTCTCATTACACAAGCATCACACAGGACATATGTGCCTGAATGAGTAACAGACATGTTCAAGACAGTTTGAGGTTGTTATTACCAACAAAGGCTTTGCTACTGTAAAGTAAAAAAATATATATATTACTAGATGTTTTCAATACCTTTTCTAAGCCATTTCACATGCCATGCAGAAAAGGTGAACAGTGTGCACTGACAATTTGTATCAGTGCATACAAATTACACAGTAATTTGTACGAACTAATACAGAAATTCGAGTCGATGTCGATATCCAGTATCAATATTGTCGCTATGATAGATAACTGATATTTACCAATATAATTTTGACCATTTTGACACCTTAACATTTTGACACCTTTTCAAACACGACCACACCGCTGTCTTCACCGCAGCTTTTCTGCCGATAAAGATTTGTTACAAAATGACTAACATTGACCTATACCAATGTTATTGTTGATATATTGTGCATTCCTATTCATTTGTGACAATTTTTTTGATATTTGTGGATTATTAGTTTGTTTTTTTTCTTACATGCTCTTAAAGCCAAACATTGTGGTTTGAAATGAACTAAGAGATTACAGTGTGTCAACTACATATCATGATCCTTGAGTCTTAAAGATCCCCATAAGCTAGCAAATATTCATAGTAGTTGTTTTTATCCAAAACAAAATAAAACAAAACAAAAAAGAAAAGTATTTTGTTTTCTACTCCAAGATGCTTAAACAGGCAAAACTGTAATAACTTCATTAAACTCCACCGTAATTTTTGTGTAGTTTTTGTAGTAAAGGATTGCACAACGAGTTTATGTTTAATATGGACATAATCTAGCATCTGTTGGTTCCTGGAATTTTAAATAATTTAGTTGCTGCATCCATTTAGGTTTACAGATTTTCAGACTGAATTACATATCACACTAGCACAGTAGTCAAAATGCAATTATACAGAGAAACAAGTCCAAGTGACAGTGAGAGATGAGGCAGAGAAAAAACATGAGATGTTTGTGTCTAGCTGTGAGCATCAATGGGATTGATTATTTTGTCCCAGAGTCTGGCAGAGCTTGATCTACAAGTTTAACTCCAGAGAGTTACAAACGCAAGTCCCAATGAATAAATAACAGATTTTAAATCCCCCCTCTTTTAATATGTATGATGAAATAAAGAGTAACAGAAAAAGAAAAAACTGTACAAGGAAGAACTTTGTGAGTCATTGTTGAAGCAATCACCAGAACCAACATTCACATAATTCTCCAAAGTGACAGAAAGTCTACAGCAGGAGAAGAAGAGGGAAGAAGTATCATTTTTGACAAACTGCCCAGAATTAGTTTTTTCCTGAGATCATCCAAGATAAATCCGTCTGAATAATAACACTGTCTGTTTCTTTGTGTGTCATGCATTGTGAAAAGACTTTTTTCTTTTGGTCCAATTTGTGGAAAGTTTAAATTCTTGTCACCAGATTTAAAAACGAGAGCCTTGCAAGTGAAAATGCATTGCGCCAAGCTTTCTTTAAAGCCTTGTTTCTGTCAGTGAAATGCATTTCATAACTGAGGATGTAAGGTTTGTTGTTACCACTTTCATACTTCGACCCCATTGAACAACACTTCTGTAAATGTTTGGGAGCTGGGGAAATCAATATCTGCACTTCTAAAGGCAAAAATGTTCTCACCGTTTAAAGATTTCCTCCACTGAACATAACAGCTTTTGTATTTTTTTTATGTTTTTATTTTCACATAATGCAGCGCTGCTTTCTGAGGGTGATGACTAGGCATTGATGTCAAGGCTGTTTAGTTCTCGTCACAAATACCAGCTTATTAAATTTTTTTCTTGAACTCCTCTTTGAAAGACATGAAAACCACCCGTCTTTTATGCACACATGCAACTGCGTATTGCCAAACAATGTTGGTTTTGTTCATGACATACACTGTCAGATGGTCCTCATCTTCTCGACTGTGGAGCCACGATTTAGATCAATGATGCTCACAAGGCAATTTTAAAGAAACCTAACATGGAATATCTCATCGTTCTTTTCATAAAATGATCAAAATTAAATATTATTTTATTTTCCTAACAATTCCTCACCCTAGTGTATTCCAATACTAGTATTTATCATCCAGTCTGCCCGTAAAACCCATCTCTACCTCTTTTATATACTCTTAATTTCTGTGTATACATGATTGTTGTGGGGGATGTTGATACTTTCTTCAAGTGGTCAACGAACATTTCATCATAGAATCTAACATATAGCAGACCAGACTAGTAAGCATGAGTTAGGCCTTTCCCTCTGTGGCACAATATCATGTAAGTGCGTTTCCAATTCATCCAACTGCATTGTACAAATGTATCCCATGCTATGGTAGATTCTCTTTCACATATATTTGAGGAAAGACCTTTTTTAATTATTATGCTGCGGATGTGTAAATTACCTGGCTAAATATGTTTTCATCCAAATCGTTTTCAGCAGCTCGACGGCTCTTTGCAGCATCTGTAGGGCACTGCAAGCAGGAGACAGAAAAAACATGTTACAGTATACGTTTCACTCTGTCAGGCGACCTTATGAACAGTAATGCCAATAAAATGACAAAGTGGAAGCACAGCATTAAATTTTTTTGACAGCAAAGGCCTATTCACTCACCCTTATGTCAGCAAATCAGCTTAATAGCTGGTGCAAGTTAGCATTGTCCGAATGTTAGTTGGATTGGAATGGGATTGGTTTTGACCTTTGGTTATAAAATAACTACATAAAAGCTAGGACTCCTTTATATATCATTACACAAATAATAAAATTATCTTTTTCTTCTGCTAAAGTCACAAGCATCACCTTCTTAGTTGTGAGGGTTTGAACCGAAACACAAATATGTTGCATAGTGAACGGGAAATGATGCAAGACTGCTAGGCTGACATGCACATAAATCATAAAGGTTATGTTTTGCACATCAAGAGAGTACAATCTTTTTCATTTTTTTAATGCTCAGAGAGACTTGATGCCCCTGGCAATATACAGTAAATGTTCAAGTCACGCCAGAGACTTTGAATTGTATTTAGGTTTGGCCTTTTGCTGGACATGGATTAGCTTTGATGAGAACAATTCTGTTCTCAAGTCTCTTGTAGCCTCTCGCAGGATTTTCCAGTGTTTTCCTCCAGCTACCTTCCCATCAACTCTATCTGGCTTCCCTGCCAATTCTGAAGAGAAGCATTCTCACGGAATTTCACTGTGGAGATGGGCAGAGAAGAATTTGTTAAATGGGATCCCATCAAAGCACCTTCTTCCAACGTTTTATGTCCCTTGTGGTAAGGGCAAACTGAAATTCTCATGCCTTTTTGTTCCCCAAATAGTGAATTTCTTCTTGTTGTACACCTAAAGTCACATTTGTGGAATGGCTAGCTAAAAAATTGTCTTGTTTATATGCTCTATCTTCAAGCAGGAGCTTCTCCAGTGTCACTATGGAACTCTTGTCTTGGACTCTATAATAAGATGAGTTCTCGAGACAATTTGTTGCACTCGATTGTAGTTAGGAATATCAGCGTTAAAAGGGCAAAATATAAACAACTTTTTAAATCCATTAATCATTTCCATTCCTACTTGAGTTTTGTGGTCATAAAATTTCAAAAGGGTCAAAGGAAACCAACATGTTTTACACGAAAATGACCAACTGGGTATAATTACGACCAAATGATGCACATAGAGTGTGGGAATAAAGGGGGCCAGAAACCAGAACATGACAATTGTACAAAATGCGGTTCATGTTCTCCACTGTGCTAGATGTCTTTAAAAATACTTCAGTTGCCACAGGTCTACAATTTTTCACACTTGCCTCTCCAGCTCTCAAGCCAAATTTAGCTATTGCTCAGAGGAAGCCCTGCAGCACACATACAAAGAGCTAAAGTGTAATGGTTTTGTTCTACAAGCCCATGCAATCCATTTTACAGCAGGAAGTCTTCATTGCAGAAAACGCAACTTTCAAAAGCCGAGGGAGCAAGCGCCCCGCCCTTTTTGACGTCCGACTCCTTCAAACTCATTTGGCATAAGAAGGCACAAACACAAAGGCAACGTAGGTAATAAAACCCCGGAGAATTATGTCGGAAAAAAAGCAGACTAGGAGTTAAAGAGTTTTCAGCTCAAAAACAAACTCCTGAAGTGGATGATTGCCATTCTCCACATACCTGAGCAGGCTGCCGTTCTGTTGTTAATCAAATGAATCTGTTTCCAATTTAATAAGTCTTTGGAGGTGTACAAACAAAAACCTAAAGACAGAGAAGAAAGAAATCGAGCGGACGGGCAAGAAACTAAGGAAACGGTGCGGAATATATTATTAAAGCCCTTTGCTGTGGCTGGAAGCAAGATGCCTTAAATTAGATTTGTATTCACAGCAAGAACATGTTTCACAATCAACGCTGATGAGACGTAATTACACAGTATACGATTATATAAATAATAAATAAATAAATATGTTCTTGAAATAATCTGAAGAACAAATAGTTAGACAACTGTTATGTGAATAGCAGTCTTGCTGCATCCTCAATATATAAGGCAGTCTATTTTTTTTATATAATTATGACAGAAGCTGGAAGAAAATACAGCAAGTATAGCAACATGAAGACAAACCATTGGTTATTAACTAGAGCAAACCTCAAGAGCAAACCATAAGTTCCCTTATGGTGTTTCATTTAGATAACACACACTCAGCTTTTTGTGCATCTGCTCACTAGAAGCCTTCCAACACCATAAAGAAGCTTTAACAAGAGCCCAGTGAGCATTTTTTTCTGGCTAAAACATTGACTGATTTCAGTTCTTCAATATGAGCAACGGAACTCATATAAATATACACATTCATAACGCATAGGTATAATTTTAAAATGTTTATTTCTGCTTAGTTTATGAGGGCTTACAGCAAATGTTATATTATGGGAAAATCACTAATCCCAATGAAAAGCTTTCTTAAATAATAAAATGGCATGGTCATGTGAAAAGACCGCTGACAGGACAACTGTTGTCCTCACACCGTCCACAAGTATTGTAAAGCCACAAATGGTCATCAATATAGAAACTGGCGGCGTTCATAAATACTTTTGCATTATTTTTGCAGGAATATTGGTCTGGAAAAAGTGCACAAGCAGCATGGAGGACTGTGGCCGTGAGAGGACTGTAAAGCAAAGCACATTTTAAAGTTTGCAGCAGGTTCTTAAGGCGTGGACTAGGAGACACATGGCTTCCAACTGTCACTCCATCTATTAATCCACTTCTGAACAAGAGACCATACCAGAGGTCTCTTAACTGGTAAGGAGAGAAAGGACTGGATTGTTGCTCAAGGCATCCAAAGTAATCTTTTTTGTTTTTGTCTGAATTTGTCAGATTTATATATATATATATATATACACATGTATATATAAGATATATGAAGGTCCCAGAGTCAGGAGAATAAGAGGAGAGGTGTTAAGCACAAGTTAAGATCAAGTGTGAAGTTCCCACAGTCTGTAATTACTCAGCTGTGTTTTATGAATTTTAATGGCCCGTCCACTCTGGAACTTTTTTTTTTACTGTAACGTTTTTAACCATTTGTGCTCCGTGTTCACACGGCAACAACACCTTATGGGCCACTAAAGTTTTTTTGTTTTTGTTTTAATGGTTCCAGAAAGAAAATGTGTCCTACATGTATTCATTTGAACAGTGAAAATGCCTCTTTTGTTAAAACCATTTTTAAAGCTAACCTCATGTGGAAACCATATCACATATTCCACGTTTACTCCACCTACTGGTCTGGGTGAGTAAAAACAGCATTTTGTTTAGGATACAATCTAGATTTCCTGAACTCTTTAGCAGACTGGTTGGTTCTCAGTGTTTCTCTATTAGACAAAGCCAATACCACACTCGGCTTTAGTCTTCGTTCTGTTAAAGTTCCATTGATATTTCAAACAGCAACATAACATTCATGTCTGCATTGCATTGAATCGGTTTCTGTGTCATTCACAGGGAGAGAGTATTTCCTGTCTTACCCGAGCGCCGAGGATCTCGCAGCAGGACTCTTCAATTGCAAGCGTTGGGTCACAATACAGCATCACCTGCTGAACATCCATCTGGACACGAGAGCATGAAAAACCAAGAGAGAGGAGGAAATCACTAACACGGTGCTTTGCATGCAGGGCTACGCGTCCACGGCTGTATTTCTGCTATAAGTTAAAGCGAGGCAGTAAACATGGCTAAAGGCCAATTAATTTTTCCATTCAAACAAATCATTTGGAAAGCTGTTTGTTGAGAGCTTCACCTGCATGTGTGTGTACGAGCCATCCTTTCTGCACTTACAAAGCATCTGTTTTGCAGTCCGACGACGGAGCCAAACTGCTTTTCATTAACATTCCTATCTTAATCTTGATTTATTCCATAGTCTTGCTGTAATAATCAAATTCAAATAAGACTGCCGCACATTAAAAAAGTGCACATATCTCGCACAATCACATCAATAACTATTTAATACAAATGTGCATTGTGTGCTTTAGTAATGTGTGGCAAGGGATTTTATTGTTGTGTAGCGTACAAATGAGTTATTCCGTATTCCTGTAAACTCATCAAGAGAAACACTTTTACGTCTTTGCTTCTCACACAAACATCTGATAAAGGTAGCGATCTGTTTAAATTATAACATTGGTTAATGCACTGAACACCGGCCAGTCACCGTACATCAAATTTAATATAGAGCCTTAAAAATTCAATTCATCTCTCTGTTTTTTAAAGCTTGGAAGAATGTTGTGTTTGGTGGAAGTAAAGTAACCTTTCAAGCATATCCAAAACCCATAAAGCACGTTTTGTCACTATACAAAAAAATCTTCAGTGACGTGGTAAATCAACACAGAGCTGTGTGTAGTTGTGAAGTTAAACTAAAACATAAACATGGATTGCCATTTTTTGTCAAAAACCATCAATTGAAATTCACCTCGAATGTGTCCTTCCTAACATCTGTAACTTCTATCTTTTTAGGTTTAGAGTATTCACAAATTGAAACAGAAAATTGCCAAAGTTTCTCTGTAATTGGAAAATAACATTACTTTATTTTTAGGGTTGGTTGGTTATTAGAAGCAAAAAAAAATAGTAGATCTTAGCCCACAACAAAACGTATTATTAGCAATATAAGGTAAAGGCTTCTAATGCATTCTCCGCAGCCAACCATTAAATTACCGTTCAGATCTTATTGTAGGAGGTTTTGGAGACGTTATTCTCACCTGGACCGGTCCGGCATCCGAGGCCCGAACACCCAGCAGTGTGTGTCCGTCGGTCTGCAGGACGCCTCGGGGCTCCAGGGGCTTTGTCTCGATGGAGTTGCAGTCAACGTGAAGGGAGGCGGCGTCGCGTTGCACGCTGAGGGCCAGCTTGTGCCACTGGAGGTCCGTCAGAGCTTCGACACCTTCGCCGTTAAAGACGCAGGTCACCAGCTCGGCCTCGGGGTCGGCAGCCCTGGCTCGCAGGGTCAGGGTGCCGTCGGAGGCGCTGAAGTCGACTGAGAGCTTCGATTAGGGAGGAAGGGAGTCGGTTATGAAGGGGCAAGAAGTTAAACGCTACATAAAAACGTATTGTATCTCGAGTTATCTTGAGTTGAACAAAGAATAATTTGCACACGTAAATAGAAGCAAGCGGCGCCGCAGACCGACACGTCAAAGACGAGGTAGTAAAGGAAGGCATTAATTACGCACACAAGAAGTGCAGCCAATCAATCACAACTAATGAGGCAACTTAGCCTCCATCCATCATACACACTAAGCATTTAAATCTGGCCTCAGACTCGTAGCGATTATCGAGACTCGGAGGGACTCCAGTGCTTCATCATGGAACACATATGAATAATAATGAAGGTGAATGAAAGACGAGAGGTGGAGATGATTGAGGTAGGACGGACAAAGAGAAAGAGAGAGTTGGAGAGAGAGAGAGAGAGACAGAGAGAGAGAGAGAGAGAGAGAGAGAAAGGAAGGGTTGCCCAATGACAAATAAGGCAGGACAAAAAGCAAATGGGATGAAAGGGTGGAGAGAATTGAAAAGATGTCGCGTGAGGGGGAAAAAAATCGAAAGGGAAAGTGGATGACTATGCAAAAAGTAATGAGAGGGTCACAATAAAGAAAGACGCGGAAGAAAAGTTAGACGATTAAAAGGTGAGCGATCGATGGATATGGTATAAACGAGAGAGGGGATGTGTGGCGACGGAGGAAAGACGGCTGTTGTGGGACAACAAGAGCGTGTGAAGCAAGCAGCACCTGTGGATATCCGCGCTGATCCGATATCTGAAAGAGGTAGACGGTGTCCCTCAGGGCAGACTTTTTCAAAGCCAGGGTGAAGATCAACGTGAACTCGTCAGGTAAGCCGTGAGGGAACACTTGACTGGAACACGGAAGTTAGGAAACGTCAGATACGTGACGATTGCCAGCTAATTGAAATCATTCAGCAAAACAAAATACGCACATTAATGAATACTTGTATTTCCCAACAAAATATTTCATTTCAGTATTAGCTGGGATTCTTTTTAAAACATAAATAAGTATAAAACACTTTACATGAAAATACAAGAAATATTCAATATAAAACATTTTAAATTTAATTTTGATTAATACAATTAAATACTGAAAAAAAATCAAGAAATTTGTTTATTTTTGATAAGTTTGGCCACTCTAACATACATAAAATATGAAATATGTTCACTGAATCAGACTGGGACTTTGTTTAAGCCGATTCTTTAATAACTCGCACCATTACCCAGGGATAAAATAAAGTACTGATCCGCACATCTGTCACCTTTTTTCAGACATTATGAATGCGAAAAACATAAACTCCTCTCAAAAGTCCAAATCATTTATATTTATATTCTTCACAATGATAATCAATTACAATTTTGTCTTTTCATTTACCCTTCAGACATTATTTAGCTTGATCTCAAGGAGTTACTTTAGACAAAAGACAGTTTGAAGTAAAAATTCTAAGCAACCTACTGAACAAATCAATAAAATAATTTGTAAATTTATGAAAAACATGAGTTTGATAGCAGCTCTGTAGTTCAACACTATCCAGCTGTTTGTATTCCCAAACAGAAACAGGATTATTAAAATATATATATACACTGTTTTCCAGACACTTTGTTGGCCTGGTTTTGAATTATATCCGTAAAGCACAATGCAAAGCCGGTGCGTGTGTGACCCCTTGGCATTAATTTTCATAGCAGAAAGAGTCCAGCGGGCTTCATTCTTCGGTTTCAGTCAAGGGCATCTAAGATCACAAATTCAAAACACACACACAAACACACACGTGCACGCACACACACGCACACACACGCAAATACAATCCATACAGGTTTGTGGGTATATTGAGAGACGAAGGTTTCACGACAGAGCCCAGTGAAATGTCTCCTCACTGAGACGGTAAAAACTTTGAAATATTCTCCCTTGCTCTATTTCACTCCAACTCTTTCCCTTTGCACGCACACAGAATTGTTGATGCTGGCAGCTGGTCTCCCACTCCTAGAAGTTGGGTGACGTTGATTTATGAGCGAGGTAGGATCCTAGGGAAAGCAGGCAAGTACGAGACGTCAAAACAAAGAGAAGATGAGTGTGTGTGGGGGGGGGAAAGGTGAGCAGGAGAAAACACTGAACAAAAAAGAGAAGAAAGAAGACAAAGAAGGACAGAGAGGTACAAAAACATTTTTTAGGAATACATTGAGGGACCAAATATGCATATGAGGAGGCATAGGAGTTTTGGGTTTTCATAATTAAAGAATGTGGGTGGAAAAGCTGATGAAGAAAAGATGGAAAAAATGTGACAGAATGCGCCACAGACAGACTGACAGAGAGAGGAGAAAGAGAAAAAGTCGTCGATTAGAGATATGAGCTGCAGGGCACAAAACCACTCAGAAAAACTATCGACTATTTTTTTTTTTTTTAGTTGGAAGTGCTGAAACATGGCCTGTTACATTCAGGGTCATTAAAAAACTAAAAATAAATAAATAAATAAAAACATTAAATCTCAGAAACCCTGAAACAGACAGACATAGACAGGTAATCTCATTCTGGGTAATAGATTACCCAGAATAAATCAGATGGACTCTGATTTCAGGGAAACTTACATCTTCCTCTCTTGTTTTAGTAAAAAAAAAGAGCCACAGGACAAGAGAACAACAAAGAAAATGTGATAATAAAACGGTAGAACCGGATATTAACTGGGGAGGTAAATCGACACCCGTATGCAGACTTCTTAAGTGTGCTTGTATCCACGGCTTGCTGTGGCTGGGGTCTCTGTCTCCTAGTGCTTCAGTCAGAGCTAACCAGGAGGAATGTTAAACAGTGAGTACCTGACACATGAAAGAAGCGGACTCAGTTTGAAAGCGACAGCTGACAGATGCCTTTACATGCCGTAGGTTTTCCCTGTTGCTAGAATGTTTTATGCTTCTTTCCTTTGTGAAACTTAAACAAATTACAAACACCTAATCTGTAGCAGGGTCCTTGTGCTATTTCCGTCATGGTGCACGGCTCTCAGGATGGATGTTTTTGATATAAATGAAATTACAGTGAGTCAGCTGTTTGGGAAGATACCTTCAGTTATCACCTAATCAGCTGTCATCTTAGCTTCATGAAATATCTTTAACTGGCTTAAAAGCATCACACACAGATTATTAAAAATAAACCTAGACTTAGTCAAATATGAATTTGCTGAAAACTGAAATCCCTGTGGTGAGATTTGACTTGTGTCTTCAATGTCACCTAACAAAAGTGAAAAACCTCGAGAACTGAGTAAGTTATAAAGACTAATGAAGGACGTTGAGTTTTCCTTAGTCTTATTTAGTTCTTGATGCAATACATTTTTTTATCTTTTTACTGTTTCTGTAGTCCTTTCTAAGTCATAGCGAACATATTTAACTGCATCTTCAACTTTCTTCTATTCAGGTAACTGTTCACTGTCAGTCTTCTGTTCGAAATGAGGATGTAGGGGAAAACAGGGCCAAGTCTGAAACCAAGCCAACACATCCCTCTCCATTTCATCCCAGTCCAGAAGGGATATGCAATTTCTCCAACATTTTCTGGATCTACCAGAAAGTCTCCTCCCAGCCGAGCGTAACAGAACATAAACAAACAAAATGGAGGCATCCGAAAGACTTCGTAATCAGCTGCCAAGGCCGTCTTTGAGTCTTTTCGAAAGGACAATATTCCCTGCAAGGGAACTTAAAGTAAAGTTGATCTGTCTCGAAGGTGAGCTCAACAACCATATGAGGCTCATTTCTGCCACCTTCGTGTGGTTCTTATTCTTTAGTACATAATCTGTGTCTAATGACTGCAGGTGATAGTCAGAACATAGATACCAAGTAAATTAAGACCTACACTTCTAGACTCCACTCGTTGTTCATCACAACAAACCAGTGCAGCACCTTGACACTCCAATGGTCCTCTCCCTCAAACAGGAATTCACCGGTATTGACTCCTAAACTGTTGGGTAACGGTTGCATTTACCCTAGTAACATGGAGCTTTGCTGCTCTTCTTTTGTTTGTTTTTTTTTTGTTTTTTTTTTCAATGCCCCCCTTGTTAGTTCCTGTCATGAATAAATCCATACTCACCTTGCCTGCAACAATGTCTAACAGGAAACACTGACTAGCAGCTGAAAGAAACTGTCGGTCTGATCTTCCACGATCAGAAACGGCCCGGTCTGATGGTGAGGCGTTTATGAAGCGCAGTCAAGTTCTGCAGTCAGTATGGGTCTCACAACCTGCCCACTGGCTCTTTATGCTAAAATCCCTGCCTTGGAAGCCTTGGAAGCCTGCCATTGTGATGGTTATAGGATCCTTTTCTGCAAGACTGCTGTAGTCGTCTCTCATATAACACAAGCGGCTGAGCACTGGTGTCATGTCATTCATCTCTTTACTGAGCGTTGCCATTATTGTGCAGTCTGAGGCCCGGGTAAGTCAATTCTCATCCTATTATCCTGTCATAGAGACTGCACTCTGAAAGAATAGGTGGAGAGCATCATGGTTCCTGTTCCTTTCTTAATTATATACATATACATGGGAAAAAAATAAAATTATGAGACCACATAAAATTACCTGTTTCTCTGATTTGACTTTTCATAGGCATATGTTTGAGTAAAATGAACATTGTTTTTATTCTATGAACTACCTTTATTCTACGTTTCTGAAATTTCGAGCAAACATTTTGTATTTATTTGCAGAAAATGAGAAATGGTCAAAATAACAATTAAGTGCTTTCAGACCTCAAATAATGCAAAGAAAACAAGTTCATAATCATTTAGAGACAACAATGCTAATGTTTTAACTCAGGCAGAGTTCAGAAAGCAACATTTGGAGGTTTTCGGTGAGGTTCAGTGCAGTGGGCTCTTAATCTTTGTATGTCTGTGTAAGACAAATTTATCTGAGGCATCAAAACCCAAAGAAACAAAACAAAATTCAGTGAAACGTAAATGAAAAAGACGTAGCGCGGCCTTTCTGTACTCTCCTCGTATGCTTGAGAACAAAACAAAAACATCTTGAAATGCTGTTCTTCTGCCACACAGATTCTGGTTTCCTAAGAGGTGACAGAGTTCTGTGCGTGTTTTCTCTCTCCTTTCGCAAGAAATACTTCTCTCTGAGATTTTGACAAATAATATTTGTGACTCTTAAGATGAAAAGTGAAACAATGTTTCACGTGACAAATGTGTTTTGTAGGCAGATTCATCTTCAAGCGAGTTCACACATCACATCCAAATACAGAGTGATAAAATACTTCAAGCTCTGAGCTGACCCATTTGGCAATTTCTAAAAAAAATCTAAAAATATAAAGTGCTTTATTATTGGGGAGTATAACATTAAAATTTGATGAAAAGTTCAAAGAATGGAAAAAAAGACCAAAGAACAAAACCCTTAAAAGCATTTGTCAACTCTACAAGTAACCTCTGAGTAAAAAACCTTTAAATGTATAAAGACATAGCTACACAGAAAGGAAGCCACATGCTGCTGGTTTTTTAATGACTAAAAATTGTGCTCAGAAAACAAGTTCAGAACATGTTCTAAAATGGAGCTGCCTAATCCTCACCCTGATAAATCTTTTTTCTGTTTTTCTTTTTTTTTTGTGGCTGGCAACTGCAACATGCCTACTAATTAAGACATCACTCCTACAGATTCTGCCAAGGAAAGTAAGGATGAAATTTCATTATGCAAGCTTGTTTTAAAGCAGAGATGTGGTTAAATAATAAAAAAAAAAAAACAGATTGTAAGAATTCACTTTTACAAACCAGTAACAGTGGTAATTTTGGAAACTCAATCAGCGCCTGGCCAGCGTTTCCTGCTTCTTCATGTAATAACCCTTAGACAGCGCTGACATGGTGAAGTTCCCAAGCCGATAACGGCTAAAGGGTACATTCAGACGCATGTGAAAAAGAGAAAGCCTGTCAAACCCTGTGCCCACACAGTGTGGGAAATCTTGCACATAATTTAACTTTTATTCTCCTTCCCTTCCACTTAAATCTGAACAAAATATATTTGTGCCGGATGAATTCCCCTGTTGGGGAAAGGAAGCAAAGCAGTGAAGAAGTAGACAAAAAAAAATAGAAAAGAAGGAGAGAGAGAGAGATAAACAACGGACTTACTCGCTGGGGCGCAAGAGTGACGCCTTGCCAAGGCGTAGGATGACAGAACCTCGGGGGTTGCGGAGCTTTCTGACATCTGTGTCTTTGAGCAAGGAGAATCGCCTCACCAAATTAAAACCTGGTGTGGGAGAAGTTCATCAGTAGGCATAAATAGAATAAAAGTCAGATTGTTGCTACATTGGGCAAAGTACGAACTGAACACATTAATGCTTTTCTCAGCAAAGATTATTGCAATACTCCTGTTAACATAATGTCCAGATATTATGGGTGAATATTACGACAAATAAGTTCAAAACTAGGTTGTTTATAATAAGATGGGAGGACAAGAGAAAGAACTACTGAACAGGTAAAAAGAATGAGATGTAAAAAAAAAACATATATACAATCTGCTGGTACTTCGAAATAAATCCTGTTCCTCATTAATGGAATTTAATTTCAAATGCTTTAGTTTTGACTAATCTTTACAAAAGTTTCTGATTGCCAAGCTGTCCCAAAAGCATGATAGCCAGGACAGATTAAAGAGCTACAGTATCTTCGGACGTCTGATGCTGTGTAGTCAGAAAACAAACTGCAGAAAGCTTTTGTATTTAACCATGAAGTGTAAATTCCAAAACATTTCACAGAACTTAATTTTCTGGGCCCATTTATTGTGATTTCTTGTATTCGTAAACTACTTGGGTTAATTTCGGCATTCATTGTGAACTTAAAGTCAACAGTACCATTGAAATCTGTTCACTGAAAGAAACATCAATATGTTCGTTACTCGTTTTGCCCTCTCGGTATGGGTACATAAGCTTGTCCAATTCACCGGTAATGTTTTGCCTGGCCGTCCGAGGAAACTTCCACTCAGCCACTTGTAAGGACGGGCATTGTACACCTGCGGTAACAAACAAAACATCAAGCGTCAAAAAACAGCCGCAGAGGTGAAAATCCCTTAAATGTCCAGCATTTGTTAGATGTGGGAAAAAAAAGAAGAAAGCCGTCTGACAACAAATGCCAAAAGAAACCATCAACACATCTTTCTGAGTGATATGGACAGAGCTTGTGAGCGTGAGTGAACTGGCAACTTCAAACATAAATTTGAGTGGAGCTTGAAATATTTATCAAGAAAGAAAGATGGAAGGAGCTGTTGGGGGTGAAAGTGAGTTAAAATAAGTGTAAAAAAAAAAAAAAAAACAGACAGGCCGATGAAATGAAGGCAAAGCTGTGCAGAGTGGAACACAACCTGATCTGACAGGTTGTCTAGCACCCAGCTTGTCTGTCGCGGCAGCCTCATTTTGATGGACGTGTTCTCACCCCGTTGGGGGAGGTTGCAGAGTAAAGTGTTGCCTGTCAGAGCGGCCCGACTGACTGCAGGGGGGGGTGAGAGATGTAAGATTTTTAGAAAAACCACAACGTGTAAAGGTAGACGTGGATCCTCTGAAACACTGTCATCCACGGTTAATTGATCTCTTTGGGGCCAAGGACAGCGGCCCTGAGCCAAGCCGTGCTATCAAGCATGCTTTTTTTTTTTGCTCCCTAAAAAACAAAAATCTGGGAGCAGATGGAACAATGTGGTAACCTAAAATAAAACAGAACAGTTTTCTCTAGGCTGTGTTCACATCAACAATCATCTAAGTGAAAGGGTTGGATATTAGTGCAATAATCCCAGAGGTATTTTTTTCCTTAATTTAACAGAGTTAACAAAGTTGTTGCTGTAAAAAAAAGTCAAATCTTATTATCTTTTGCCTTCTGGTTAGAAATCAAAGTGCTGCAGGTTGCACCTACCAATTTTATTGAAAAATCCAAGAAGAAGAAGAACAACAACAAGAAGAAGCAGCAGCCAATTTCAGTCTCTAGGATTAGCCATCAGACTTAACAGTTGCTTTCAGGGCCAACTACAGTAAATGAAGACACACAGTTTTAACCAGATATTAACTGGTTATACACATTCAACAGAATCTCGTATTAAAAATGCAGAATGTTAAAGAAAGCATTCCCATGGTCAAAATAATTTTAAAAAGTAGCTTATTTACAGAAATTTAGATTTGTGAGTATGTTTGTGTTCTCTGTTTGCACTTTTGTATTACATCTATCATGCAAGCTTTTAATCTGATTTAGTTTTTCATCTTCCCAGTTCTTCCTTTTTGAAATAGACTCTTTTTGGGGTCTCTAAGCCTGAACCAACTCTACAAGGTCAATTTCTGTTTAAGCCAATTTGAACAAGACAGCCTTACATCATCTCATCGTTGTTAGATATAAAGAGAATCCCTGACAGCAAAGTACTCACTAAGAAAAACAGAACCGCCACCTCATACTTCTGACACTCCCTTCACTATGCATTATGGAAGAAAATTTTCCCCCAGAAAAGATATGTTTTCGATCTTGAACAAGCATGCATTCTGTTACAGAGGGCCAACAACTATACCTTTGATTTGTGACAGCTGACTTCACATCAACATGCGTTTAGCTTGCGCGAGTATGATCCGATTATTAATATTTTAAATTTCACAGCTCGTCGTCAGTTCTGCTCATCTGGGCTTCAAAGTAGCAAAGACAGTGTTTCAAAGCGAAGCACACGTCATCCTGTGTGAAGGGACAATCTGTCATTCTCTTATTGCCGTCTACGAGTACAAATCACGGCGTGAAAAAAATACCTATCCAACGGTAAATCCGGCTTGACGTCTGATCATTAGACGGAGTCAGGGCATCAGATAGAGGTTTGAAGTCTTCTGAGCCGCAGAACTCACACACAGTATATCTGAACTATCCTGAAAAACATTCTGTCAAATCAGCCCAAAATGCAGCCTAAATATACAAAATATATCCCCATGTATTTTTTCTTCCACATCACTGATCCACAGATTTATTTATTTTTCTTAAGTAAAGATGCACCAAGATCTACCTTCTGTTGCTGCTTGCTTTGTATTCTTTTATATATTTATATATATATATATAAGTCTTCTCTTTTTGCTTTTTTCGTCACTCCCCTCTTTCCATCTGTCAAAGAGAAGATGAAGGATCTGCCAGACACAGGGTTATTCTGGCTCAAGGTAAAAGCGGGTGGCACAAAAAGTTAAACAAGCTAACTGATAAGGAGGAATGGAAGCAAATGACAGCAGAAAAGATGGAAGTGGAAAAAAAGTCTTTACACCTTAAAACATGAAGGCATTTTTTTTTAAACCATGGTGTTCTGATTTGTGATGAAGTTATTAATAACCGGGATAAACCTGTACAGGAACCAGTCATTTGTGAGGTAGCTTATATTTTCTAAGCCTTCTGTTGATTTTTGTTGATCTTATGATACGTCAAGCTAAACAGCAGTGAGCTGCAAGCATTTAGGAACCTGCTCTTGCAAAAATTAGAGTAGACATAATTAATAGAAACTAGCTTAAGATTTCTTAAGGAGAAGGTAGCAAAGTGACAATTCAGTAGAGTTTAATATTTTAGCTAATTTAATCGTTAAATTGTATGATGTTAGCATATTTTAAGGGTGCTGTCTTGCTAGCTTAAAGATTTAGCCGATTGAGCAGTTAAACAAAAAGGTGTTGCTGAAATAGGTGAAATACAAACAACCTTATAGACAAACAATGTTAAGCTATACCTTTAAGCAAATATGATTGATTTGATATTGGGAATCAGTAATACACTCAATAGACAGGCAACATGTTTTGTACAGAAGGTAAGCAAAAGGGACAATGTTTTAATTTATGCCAGAATAATTAAATCAAACTTTCCCTTTTAAAAGCAAAAGATTATTAATTTCTGGTTTCTAGTTTATAGGTAATTTTATGGTAAATTATGATTTTCAAATCCCTTAAATGCCAATTAAATCTCTTATGGAGTTTGATAATATATAGGAGATAATTTGAGATAATATATGTGGATTTATTCTATTTTGTGTGAGTGAATACACATTAAAGTTCATTTAATGAAATGCAGAAATGTGCCAGAGATTTTTTTTTCTCTGGCTGCATGGAAGACACCGCAGTGTCTTGTTCCACCTTCCCCATCTGTTGCTGAGAAAGACTTATCGGTTCCACAGCTTTCACGTTACCAGAAAGGTAATGTTGGCCAAAAATAAATATTATACATCACTAAAAAAAACTGTCAGCCTGTGATATTTTAGCAACAGTCGCAATCATTGTCACTTTATTCTTTTTTTTGGTTATCATTAAAACTGTTTGGATCATGTTTGACATTTTTGTGTTAATCATTTGCGTAAATACGTGGAGACTGAAAAACGAATCTTCTCCCTTTGTTTTGTCCAAGTCATCCTCTTCTCTAACATAATCACGTTGTGTGTTTTGAAGATCCACACAAGTTAAGGTAATATGGACCCTCGTTATAATCACTCGTTACATGCATGTGTATTTGATGATCTTATGATAATGTTTGTGCTCCATGAACACCTTTACTCCAACAATTGGACACCCAAAAACACCTTAATTACGACTGTTTAAGTTTAGTCAGTGCTTTTCTTTTTTTTAGATTTGCATAAATGTTATTTTCTTACCCACAGATTCCATAAAAACTGAGCCTAAAATCACTCCAAACCATCTTTAAGACAATTATTGGTTTTTTTTCTTCTTGCCAACAAGTCATCTTTTAAACCACAAATTAATATTGTTTAGACAGAATCCAACATTGTCTTTTCTACATATGTTTAATGAACATTTGCTCAGAATGAATGACCTGATTGGACCTGGCCGTCTCTCAGTTAATTAGCTTCTGTGGGTATGCTAACCAAAGCAAAAGCAGAACAGATTAGCACTGCAATCAATAGTGGTTATTGTGATGAAATACTCTTCTTGTGAATATTGATTGCTGTACATTAGAAACTATGCTTTGACACAGTTGTTTTGCTTGGTTGGATATGTTTAGATCCTGCGGGTCTTCATTCTTATACTAGGAACCAAATTAATAGCCTCTTCTTAGCAGACAGTTACTCCCAGTGAAGGTAAAAAAGCACCAATTCCACATAAGTCAAAGGCTAAAACCTATTTTGGGGACTTTCACAGCATTAAGCGGTTTGGCAGAGGACACGCCACATTCTTTGAACCCTATTTCCCCTCAAGCAGTGATCAAGGCAAAGCTTTTGCTTGTTGACAAGCTAATTAGCACAAAGTTTGAGCGGTTCTGCCAGCATCCTGCTAGTAGCTGCATGTTGCCTTGAAAAGATTTGGGCGATTTTGGCTCATTTCGACCTCCTCTTTGATGGGTTGTGTTCAAGCCTTGCCAAAGCAGGTAATGATGCTACACTGGCAGTTATTCAGTAAACTGCTGAGGGCCACCCCGCCACCCCGCCCTCACGCCCCAATCCCATAAGTCTTTCTTGCCAATTTTTAAAAACTAATCTTGACATTACATCTTTAGAGGGGTAAAATACCGTTTTTTGATGCTCTCTCACTTAGCTTGGACAGCGGACAGGTTAAACGAATCAAGTGAGAGTATGTTTGAAAGATTAGAGGTCTGAGTCCTAGAGTGATTATTTTTAGCTAGTGATTGAGGGTTTTTTTTTCTTGGTCAAAATAAGGATGGAAAAATGAAATAGAAAATGGACAATTTAATAATTATCCCATTGTCATAAAGTTGTCCATTCTCTCTTTCTCGCTTCATTTTGTGTTGTTTCATCCTTCATTCTTTGGTTTCTTGTATCCTTGCTTCCTTTTTCATGTTCTTTTCCCCCACTGCCCTCCCTCCATCCTTCCCTTCCTTTGTCAGTCCTCTGAATGTATGCTGTCCCTCTTCATGCCCTTCTTTTGTTCCTTCCCTCATCCCTGCTTTCATTTTGTCCTCACTTTCTAGCGTCTTTCTTCCCGTCCATTCATGTCTACTTCCTTCCTGGAGCTTTTCTCTATTTCCCTTATTCCCCACTTCCTTGTGTCTTTCTTTCTTCAGTCCTTGGTTCCTTGTGCCCTTCCTTCTTAATTAATGAGGCCATCTCTTTTAGGTGTCTTCCTTTCTTTGCGCCCTGCTGAATGAATCCTTTCTTCCTATTTTCTCATCCTTCTTATCCCTCTCCTCCATCCTTCTCCACTTTTGTTATTTCCTTACATGTATTTCATTTATCCACTAAAAAACTAGAATTCAAGCACGCCTCTTTTGTTGCACAAAATATTAAAAGTTACCACGTGTGCAAGAGGTCAAAGATGTATTCACAGTCTCCGTTTTGGTACTTATTCAATAAACTTTAAAAGTGGAATTCTTAGATAATTGGGCTGTGCCACTGATCTGCCGGAAGCCAAAGTTTATAGAAAAGTCTTCCACGCTTGAATCTGTTCAGGCAAATGCAGCATATGGTAAAAGAGAGAGGCATGCTCGGTGAGGTGGCGGGCGATGCAATGAAATAAATACCACGTTCAACCATTTAAAAACGAAAAGCAGAAGGGGATCGACAGCGTGAATCCGACTTGCCCCCCTGACTCTTGAACTAATGGCACAGTCGACGGGGAACATTCCTGTTATTTTTATTTTTTTCAGCAGCACAGAGGAGTGGAAAGGCTTTAAACGCAGCACTCCAGGGCGATGAGCTCACTCGGTTTTTTCCCCCTGTATGCCCCTTACACGCTTTCAGTTTAAACTCACAAGCTCACATGAATACAGGCTGACTCATCACACAGATTTACATGCCTTTGACATCAATATAGTTTAACAAATGAGATTAAGTTCTTACGCGCAACGTCTACGAACCCTTGTGCCTCTTTACATAGAGCTAAGTGAAACTGGCACCGGGTTAAAATATACTGAATGTGACTCACAAATCCATAGAGTAAAAATAGATGTGAAAAGGTCTGTTTCTAACTCATGCTGTATGCCATTTACTGATCAAATTTATGCACTGCGCTCTGGGTGGGATTTAATGTTAAATTCTTTACTGCCGAGGTAATCAAATATGAAAAGTGCCAGGCTTTAGGGCACCTTATCGCGAAGACGTGATATTCAAGGATCACTTATTCACTGGTGTTCACGGACTAAGGATAGCTCTCTAACCATTTTATGTGCATCTTCCCCTTAGCTGGAATTCAGACTAAGATACCAGAAAATGAACGTTCGAAGTTACACAGATCAATAGTTTTATGTTAAAATAACTCCACGGCTAACCTGACTGGATATCAGTGGGCAAAACCATGGGGAGAAAACTAAAACGCATGTCTGCAGTTTCTGCAGGTTCTCTGATTTACTGTCAAGTGCAGGGCACACAGGTATTGGTGATGTATGGAAAGTACTACACAGGAGACCATAGTTACCATCAAAAGGTAAATTGTTTTTCTAATTTTTGTTTTACATGAATCTTGGGGCTTTGTGAAGACCAAACCAAAACCAAAAACTGGAAGGCAGAAAAATACATTCAGTAGCATTTCCAGTTTAGATACTCTGGCTCTGTGAAACAGCTGCTAGCTGAAAGTACTGCCAAATCGACTTCATAAGTTTTTAATGTTGGGGGGTATTTGAAGAATTAAGTAAAACACAGAACAGAGTAAAAGACGAACCTTCTTCAGGGAAAGGCCATGTTGACCGAGTGTGACAGACCATGATAGGGAAAGTGCCAGTTTCTCACCACATGATGAGCCCTCCTTCACAACAGAAAACATCTATGGAGAGATGTTGACTGTATTTTTTTAAGATATGCTAGCATGTTTAGACAAAAAAAAAAATCATTCATGTATGCCAGTTTTTAAAACTGCTTTTAGAATTTTTAATCTCTGTTCTTGCTTCTGACTCCCTCCCCGTCTTTAACTTCTGTTCTGACAAACGAGGCTATTAGAATTCACTAGCACCAGACACCACACAGCCTTTCTGTGGCTAACACAAAGACAGGAGGAAACAGACACAAAGCAAATCAATACAGAAATCTTTCTCCTTCCTGCTGCGCAAACTGTCTGATGCGCCACGGAACAGTCGCTTTCATCATCCGGCTCGACTTTCGAGCACAAGTTACACTTAAATCTGCTTTCTGGCAACAGAGTAATCAAATCACGGCTTAATTTGGATTTGGATGATTTAAGGAAGCAAGGATACTGTGTGTGTGTGTGTGTGTGTACGTGTGTGTGTGTGTGATGCTTCCCGAGACAAAATGTTGAAGAAAAAGCATTTTCTTCCAACCACTGGAGGGGAAGACTCAGGGGATCTGCGAGCTGACTCAGTCTCTGAAATGCGCCGACTATATTCTCCCAAGGGGCACCATCTCCTCCACAAAAGCTTCCTTCAGAGCTCCACAAGTTCCAGGGGATTGCTAACCCGCACCCCCGGGTGATATCACAGAACGGGCCCCCGAGAACACACTGACAGCCTGATGAGGGAGTGTGACAGTTCAGAGGGGAAATAAATAAATAATACAAAACAACAAAAGAAATTTCTCTTTACCTGTCTGCTTCCTTGATTCCTGGGTTGTCTATTTTTGTCTTTTCTCACACAAGCTCAGCCTAAACATATGTAGGTAGACGTGCACGCACTCTCTCCAACCCTGCAACTTATATCAAACTATAGCTGAAAGTTGAATACAAGAACTTGAAAACATCTACTTTTTTTTCTCCCCCCCATATAAAATATGCAACCTCAGAATGACTGGCGGTTTATGAAGAGGAACACAACCACACACGGGAAACGCGGGTGCCTTTCCGCTGCCGCAGTGTTGTCAACCAGTGGATGAGCTGTAATTACATGGGTTTTATTGTAGGTTGAGACTCGAGTGGCATATACAGACACGCCGCGGTAGATGATACAAGTTAGTTAACTCGAGCAAAACGTGTTTTGATCAGGGAAATGTGGTTTAAATTTGAAAAGTACTCTGTTTTCCTTTTTAAAGAGCTCAGCATTTATCCAGCATTTCTCATCCAACCCCATATGCAGTCAATTTTTTGAGAAGGTCTAGACTAGAAATTTAAAGACAATTGGTTTTAGTTAAAGCTTGGCTTAAAATTATGGCCCAGTTTAAAATTTTAACGTTCTTCAATACAATTGTTTGTAGATTGGCAGGAAATAGAGTAGACAAGGGACTATAGGCTCTCAAAATGGTGCCAGACAAAACAACCACCTACCTTGTATCATATTTTGGTCATTTCTATGCTTTTTAAAGATTTTGTAGTAAAATCTTTTAGGATAAATATTTTAACCTGAGCGACTGTTCCGAACATGTCGTTAGCAAGCGAACAAAAACTTAGCCTCCGGACATTTTACATGCACTACTGAAGAATCTAAATACTTGTTTATAAATGAAGTTCTCAGATGTTCTGAAAAACCACACGAACCACATATATATGCCTTGTTAAGCAGAATACATTTTCTTTCTATGCTCACTTGCTGCTGCAAGATACGTAGGTCAGACTTTAGAGTTACTTAGCTGCTTTCATTGTTAATGCATTTCATGACACCGAGAGCTTTGAGTGTTGCTGCAACGCATTACTAAATTAGTAATGCTTTAGCTTTACCTACCTGAAATTATGTAAGTTATACAGATAATCCGTACTGGGAATACAAATTCCTGAGGCCTGACAACACTGAAAACTGGTTTAATTGAGCTGAGTGGACTGGGCCAAGTCTACATTAAAATGTGTTAAAGCAACTAAATAAGGTTGATTTATTTTAATGCTTTTCAAAATGTATATGAAAAACATAAGTAGATTCTGTGTTAGTATTGGCCAACATTACAAAGATGGACAGAAAGAAAAGCTAGCTTGCTTGAAGTCATAAGGAAGAAATTCTTACTGCTGCTTCTTTGAGCTTACAATCAGCAGTGGTGAGTGTTTTATGACCCTCACATTTTTGGAAGCATCACGTCAGACATACTTGTCTCTGAAGTCCAGATAAAAAGTGAGCAGCCCAGCAAAACAGAGCAGATGAAAGCACTATGGCACATTAACCCAATGGTAGTAAAATGTAAGAGTATAACATGAAACAACTCAGTCTGTCTTCTGGAACTTTTCTCTGAAACCCCATCGGCCCGTAAACTTACCACAGGCAGTGCGTGGGTCAGCTTAATTGAAAGCAACTATTGTTTTAATGTGGAATTGAACTTTGTAATCTCAAGGAACCAAATCATACAAAAATCTAGCATTATCTCCCAGCTATCCCAAAAATAGACACCGTATGGCTCGGGCATTAGGTAGAATGTGCTTCAGCAACTCAACGTCAATAAAAATGTGTTTTAGAGACTTTTAACCAAAGCTGTCATTGCACATTAGCTTATAGGGCTAAACCTGTGGCTTATTGCAAAGCTTTAGAGATTAATATCACAGTCTAGGTCAGTTACTAAGTCAGTTACTAAGAAATAAGTTGGAAACTAGGGCGATTAGTTTGCTGGAATCCTGTCTAAACAAATACAAACCGTGAAGCTAATCACTGTCAGCAATGCATGCAAAATGAAAAGCAAGGGCACTGCTGAAATATTGATCAAGCTAAGTTTTCTGTTTTGTTTTTTTGATTCTTTTACCTGACTTGTGGAACTCTGCAGCTTATCTATTTACAACGGGCTCCTTGGCTGATTCTCTGATATATTTGCCTTGTCAAACCTGTTAGCTTAGGTGGATAGCCCAGGCTTGGTAGGTATCCACAGAAACTACATTAATAAATTCTGACTGATTGAACTTAATTGCATTTAGGGCTATTTGACTAAAATTACATAATTGCATTTTTTAATTACCATTTCTTTCCTTCCTTCCACTTCACAACATATGCGCTACATGTGTGGGTTGATCACAAAAAATTGCAACGCATAATTGAAGCTAGTTGTTGTAAAGTGATACAATGAAAGAGGTTAAAGGTTATTAATTATTGTGGCCACCGCAAAAATACAGCACTGGTTCTTTTCATTACAGACAAAAAGCCATGACTTTGACACTTGGAAACTTACCTTCTTGTGTCGTCAGAATGTCACATGATCCGAAACTGATGACCAACAGAGTCAGGGAGGAGCACAGAAGCCACATGGTTTAACCCGTCTGAAAGCAGCTCCAATTCTTACCTCTTCCTCCCTCAGCCGCCGGCTGACTGGTGAAGAGAAAAGAAGAAAAAAAAGTGAAAGTCAACAATGTCAAATCTTTAGTTTTTTTTTGTTTTGTTTTATCCGTCAGCGCCTGCTGACAAAAAGTCTGCAGGCAGCTGTGCATTATGCTTGACTTCTAAATAGATGTTGATGTATATTTATGAGTCAGTCACAGTTGATGTGTTAATGATGTGGTATGTTGCAGGCTTTGTTAGTGGCATATGAATTAACCGGAATGGCCCTCATTAAGGAGTGTAACTCCGCAAAAGTCTGATCATAGTCATTATCTTGTCCATCTGGTTGCCCTTTGAATGAGGAGCCCACACACAGAAACGTGCTTGTAAATATGGTGGTGTGTGAAAATAGCGGCACCCTCACAATTTCCTTAGATTTTTCTGTTTTTGTTTTTTTTTTTTACTTCACACCTCATTGTTTCACACCATAAAACACATTTATTTTTAGACTGGGCAAAGAAAACTAGAGTAAATACAAGAAACTGATTTAAAATGATGATTTAGTTTGTTGAGGAACTGAAATCTTATCCAAATAAACTGTTAAAAAACCCTAATTGTTCCCTTATTACATCATAAATTAATTACTTTTTTTTTTGAAAGATTGTAGTTTGTGAAATGTAACCAAACATGTCCGATGTCACACCTGTAGAGTCAAGAATTTAACCTTTCTAGTCATGTGAAGTAAGGTTGTTACTTTTAAAAAGCCATGAGCCTCCAGTCTAAAACAATTCAAGAACATGTGGCAAACGTCATTGACATTTTTCTCCATCTGAAAAAACATACAAAACCATTCTAAGGCTTTGAAACTCCGGAAAACAACAATGAGAGCCATTGTCTGCAAGTGGGTAAAACATGGAATGGTGGTGAAGCTGCCCAAGAATCGCCAACCTACCAAAACTAATTCAATGGAAGCATCAACAAGTCAATCAGGAAAAAATTTGAAGATAAAAACAGTGATGAACAAGGAGAACAAATGGGCAGACTTCACATTTGCCTAAGCACATTCCAGTGACCCCAAAGGTTTTGAAATTATATTCTATGAACAAATGTGCAACTTTTTTTAACAAGATCTGCATCATTTTACATCTTCTGTGACGCTAAAACCATTACAGCAAGATAATATTATACTGATATTCAACCTTGTGGGAGCAGGATGATCTTGTCACTTCAGGATGTGGATGATTACTAATTGCATGAATGGTTAAAATACCTATATATATATATATATATTAAAAAAAATTCCCTTCTCACCCTTCGGGGGGTGGTCTCTTTCATCCTCTGAGCTCGGGTCCTCTACCAGAGGCCTGGGAGCTTGAGTGTTCTGCGCAGTATCTTGGCTGTGCCTAGTACTGCACATTTCTGGA
>CAEGAF010116585.1:0-29191 GCA_903067075.1 Micropoecilia bifurca
ATACTTAAGTACAAGAAAATTCAGATACTTTAAGACTTTAACTCAAGTAACATTTCAGTCAGTGACTTGGACTTTTACAAAAGTCATATTTTGGAGAGGAACCTAAACTTTTACTTGACTCTGAGATTTCAGTACTTTATACAACACTGAGATCAGATAACAGTTATAATAATGATAGTAATCCACTTTTTAAACAACTGCAATGTTCCCTTATCCAGTGCAAAAACGTCACATCGAAAGGCTCTGATTTTTTTATTTTTATTATTTTTTGGGTTAACTTTAATAAACTGAAATGTAAAGGGGCCTTTTTCCCCACTGATGTTAAAACACTGAAAACCGGTGCAGTGTATTGTATTTTTTATACACTAATGTGTCAGTGTTATATTGTGAAGTGTGTCAGTTGGTGCAGAGGTTCAATAAGACTTTCCTGTTCATTATAATCTGTCTGAGTGGCTCTGATAAAAACATTCTGGCAACAAAAGATTTGAACCAAAATCTTCTTACTGCAAGGAAACCGACTCCTCCTTCATGCAGCTGCTGAGAAAAATGACTTATTTTTCAAAAAAAATCTGACACCCATAGTTTGTGAGATGCATAATTTGAACGGTAAAATGACGATCTGTTCTGTTTGTTCCTCAAACGCGTCACACTTACGTTATTCATCCGTTTCCCGCTACAGCAGGGTCACCTCATCCGGTTTGCTTTTTCTAGTCTGGAATCAAATCTGCCAATTAGAGTGAATTTACCTCGACGGGGAAGCAAAACGTTGAGCTGCTGTTGGAGGGGATATGAAGTCAGTAACACACACACACACACACACACACACACACACACACACACACACACACACACACACACACACACACACACACACACCTGTTAGACGATGTCTGTCAGCATTCAGTGACACAGCAGGCCTGCAGTATTCACACCTGTCTGGATCACTCAACACAGAAACGGAGCAGAAGCTGCGCCGGTGAGGAGGATTCATGGTTTTGTCTAAACAGAAGCGGCGTGACGAACAGTTCAGCCGTTTGGCTTCGGTGTGTCTGCATGGGAACCGTCAGCCGAGCTGTCTGGGCTTTTTCTGCTCCACATCGAGACATTTGAGCCTGGAGATCTTATGACACATCCGCCAACAACTCGTGTGTTTTCCAGGAGCTTTTCTTGGAACTGTGGATTCCCTCTAAAGGAAACCGTCACCTGTGCTCTTTGGTAGTTTGGTGATGAATTTCACAAGGTGTCAGGAGAGACTCTGACTTATTCCGCCTTTTCCCCCAAATAAATGAAAGTTGCTATTTTTTTTCTCACTGCATATTCTGAGAAACAAAATCCAACAGTTTTACTGTCACTTCCCACAGGTGTCCAAAGAAAAATCTAGAGATCCGTTCATCAACATGTGAGCCTGAGTCCTGCAACAACTGTGGCCTCTGAAGGCCTTGGAGTCTCGCACAGAGTGAGAGACGGAGAGAAACAGCTGCACGCTGATGAATGCCCCGTATTCTTTCCACAGGAAGCAGGTTCATCTGCCACCACTGATGCAACCCTTCCAGTCTCGCCATTCAAAACACACACAGGCGCTAACGCCGCTTCTCTTTCTGCCATTATACTCCCAGCTGGTCTCTGCAACAAATGCTCCTTTGATGCATCGTCCCGGGGGCCAACGCCAGCATCGCCACCCTCCTCCTCCTCCTCTGCTCTTCCTCGCTACCCGCTTCCTGCACAACATTAAAGTCGCTTCCAGCAGCCCCTTCATAAACTGTTGCTCCCCACCGACCCATTCAGAGGCGGCTCTGTCCTCCAGCAACCAGAGAGGAAGACATCCTGCCGTTCCTGCAGAGGAGCCAGCGTGAGCCGCAACCAGACATCTATTTACAACTGGTTAACCTGTTTGTCTTTACTAAATACGGATAAAATACGTGCAAATACAAAATATATGCGTCTCCAAGGTGATAAATTGTGCAATTCGGTTGATGTATGGCTTCATGCCAGAGCGGCAACGCATAGGGGCGCCACAAAAAGTCAGCAAATCTGTGAAAATAACATTTTGTTTTCACTCAGAGGCTTATGTGAAAAAATTAGAACATCTTCTACAACATATTATGCTATTTTATATATTTTTTTTATTACATTTTTTTTATTGCTATTATCAAAAAATTAAATCAATTATATTTTATTTAAAAAAAACTATTACTTATTTTTGATTTAAAGAAATGTAAAGGTTGAGATTTCAAAAGCGTTAATTTAGAGAAAAAAAACATACATATAAAATATTTTTGATGGTGTTCTTGGCTTTGTACGTTCTTATATCAAGACGAATGTAAAACTGGTCTGAATTAATTAATTGATATAAAACCAATTCTAGCATAGGGTCATTTTTGCAGGATCCACCTCATTAATCTGCATCTCCTTTACTTCTACAGGTGGATTTATGCTGCCCTCAACTTTCCACCCAAATCCTCGTTTTCACGGAGTGAAGTATAAAATTACCCCCTAAAAAAAGATTTGGATGCAGTAAATCTCATTAACCCACAGTGGAGATTATGTGTGTTTATCAGGGTAAATGAGAAACAGCACTTCACATCCAGCTGGCGGATCCACAGGAGGAAAATCCAGAGCCCAGATTAGAGTGAACATACATACCTTTACTCATTTCCCGATGATAGGATTAAGCTTCTGTTTCGGGTCTTTAGTCCTCACAGGTTGTTTGGACGGCGGCAGCATCAGAGATTTTCAGGTCTGTTCTTACCTCTCTGGAAGATTAGAGGCTGTCTCCTGCATCAGGCAGGATGCTATTTGGGTAACAAACCATGAAATCCGGTCATGATTATGGATGTCAAACATGTGCTATTGATTGCTACCTTACCTCTTTAGCTTAGGGGCCCCAGACAGAAAGGATTATATCGATATCTTTCCGTTTGTTTCTTTGAGCTTTAGAGGCTTGACCATGTAAATTATATTCAGTGTTTGATAAATGGGGCAACACAGAATTAAGCTTCAAGTATCTTTATTATTGACAGAGACACACTTTATTAAAACGACGAGGCATGGAGAATGAATGGTATGATAAATCATCAGAAGGTTTTTCAGAGGAATCTGAGCTTATGTTTAAAATTTGATCAGGTTACTGATACTCTGAGATTCTTTCTGTTTCTAATGCTTGCATATGCAAAGCCTTGAAAGCATAAATTTTTCCACAATCTGTCACTTTATAACCACAAACTTCAATGGATTTTATGCAAAATTCCAACGTAAAGTTTTGTTTTGTGAGGGAAACTGATCCACATTTTCCCCCCTAGAAAATCAACAGCATTAGATTAATCAATGCTTTATAGAAACATCTTCAGTCTGGATTTACAGCTTCAAGCTTCAGATCCTGAGTTGGTTGGTTCTGCAGGAGGAAAGGATTTTCTCTTCTCACTGATTGCATTATGGTTGCCATCATCAACCATAATGCGACTTTAAGGGTACAGAGTTAAAAAACGAATCTTGGCATCAGTGATTACAGAGCAGAAGTTTGGCATTTAGCACTTTTTACATTGTTGCAATTTTATGAGTTTGTACAGCTAAAGTAGGTTATATGGGGACTTTCAACGTAGGTTTTATGATAAGAGTTTTATTAGCTCACCTGCTCAGGAACTACAGATGGAAACTAGCTTAAGCTAAAGCATCTTTTATTAATGTTTTTAGCACATTGCCGCCTGTTTTAAATAAATGAAACTAAGTAATACAAAGACCTACCAGCTGATTCTGCTCATTTTATTTCATCCTAACTGCAACAAAACCAACTTCAGACACTTTTATAAAAATGCTTTATGCAACTTAATATACACTCCTGTAAAATATTAACAAACAGAATTAATTTTAGTCAAATTTGTAGTTTTTAGACTGAACAAAAATGCAAATAGAAGCTAATTTAGAAAGTTTCCTGCATTTTAATGAAAATGACACCAGATTACAGCTGGATTCATGGGGAGAGTAAATTACATTAGACTCCCATCATTATGAGGACAGTTAGTTGCACTTCTTGTTTCAGGAAGTTATCCTGAAAAACACAATGTGGTCCGTCACATAAAATTCAATAAAATACACTCAGGTTTGAGGTTGCAATGTGACAAAATGTGGAAAAGTTGGGTGAACAAGAACACGACTGCAAGGCAATGAATAAACAGCATTCAGCTCAGTCAGGTTGACGCGCGGCGGCCAGCGAGTGGCTGACCTCTGCTGTGACTTTGCTGCATGCAGCAAAGATGAGATGACATCTTTGTCTCTTCAGCCTCATTTAAGCTGATCCTGCAGAGCGGTAACACTGCTCTGTTAACTTTAAGTCTGATATATGGCTGCTAAAGGGACAAAACCAGAAGGAAAGGGAAGAGAAAATCTGTATCAAGGCTAAAAAAGGCTCTATTTAGTCTGAACTCTTGAGGTCAGCTTTTTGTTTCCCCTTTAATTTCCCGCTGAAGTGTTTCACCTACCTGCTATCTCACCGCAAATTCAAAGACAGGATGTCATGGATAAAGAAGCAACCATCAGTCCAGGTAGAGCAGTCAGAGAGGAGCTTGAAAATATGTGTTTTTATTGCACACTTCAGGGTTTTTTTTTCTTTTGAGGGAAAGTGGGCAACAAAAAGTGGCAATACATGTTCAACAACCTCTGAATTTATTACCTTCAATAACAAAAGAAAACACACACAAATAAAGGCTATTTCACATAAAAACTCAAACATTATTCCCAGGTATTAGTGCACCACTACATGAATAAGGAACTAGCAGTTTACAGTCATGCTAGCATAGGCTTCTGAAAAACGTCTAATACTTTTCACTGCATATTCATCACAGTTATAAAAACGAGTCAAAGTAAAATCCAGTGGGGATAAACTGTTGAATCTCTTACTGTTTAACCACCCAGGAGGGTCAACCTGCAGTCTGACTGAACAGAGGAATGTTTGTTAAACAGAAGGAAAATCAACGATTGTTGGTAGGTGAACACATTTAAATGCCCCGAAAAGAGCTGAGATGGCAGCAGCGTGCGAACGGCTGTTTGCTGCACACTGTGGTCCAGTCAGACAGGAAGGAGAAGAAGAAGAAGAAGAAACGCTTCCTCAGTGGTGCAAACAGAAAACAGGATCTATTCATTCAAAGTTTAATAGTGGAAAGCCTTCCAGTTTAAAATATATTTACATGTTACTCTGAAACATTTCTTATGAGATAAAGGGAAAGAAAAATTAGCTCATTAATAATAAAAAGATACAAAAATATATATTTTCCAAATCTGAGAGAAAAAGGCACTTCTACAGTCTAACTGAAACACTTTAGGCAGTGATTTTAATACAAAGTGCAATTAAAATACGACTGAAAGAATTATTTACTTCAGCAATTCAAGGGGAAATTCACATATTTCATAGATTAAAAACAGATTTATTTCAAACTTTTACTTATTTTAATTTGGATGATTATGGATTACAGCATAATCACTATAAAAAATAATTTTTAAGGTAGAAAAGCATTGGCCGACGAGAATGAAGACGAATGCTGGCTTGGACTTATTGGAAAGTTCAGTGGAAGAAAAACCTGTGTTAGATCACAGGCAACAGCAACTGCAAAAATATGAAATCCTACCAAGTATTTTGGTCTAGTTTCTAGTGCCAATGTCTTAGTACAAGACAAACCTAATTAAACTCAGCAAGAAATCGGAGCTTGTTTTAAGTTGATAATTCCTTACTGAAAAAAGCTGATTATTTCACTCAAAGGGAAAAAAAAAACATTTTTTTTTAACTTAAATAATCTACCAGAGGAAGTAGTAATTTTTCAAAAATATCAAGAAAGTATTGACTCAAAATACACTCCTACATCTAGCTGAAGAGTTTAGCTTTGTCTTATTTAAAGTGTAATAAGATATTTTCTTTAAAAACTACACCAAAACACTTGGTAACATTTTGTGTATTTGCAGTGCAGCATGAGTCACAACAGGCCGTTTCCAAAGATGCTGACTGAGTACAGGGTGGCTGTCTAAGTATATTTATAGAAAATTTAGTGGAAGGACAAACAAAGTCAGGAAAATACCCATTTGAGAGTTTGGAGGATATTCAACTGAATATGTTGAATTAGATTTTGGGTTTAATTCAAAACGTAAAGTCTGAGAGTCTGAATGAAAACTGCAGAGGCTCAGAGTTGGAGTCCACTGGGTTTCATCAAGTCAGCACAGGAGTTTACTTTTCTTCTGCTGTAACCATCAACATCAACACAAGTAAATGGTTGACATTTGTCCCTTTGTGTCTAATCTATATTAAATACAAATTTCCCTTTACTGAAATAATCAACTCTTCCTATAATATTCTAATTCACTGAGATGCATCTGTATGTGCGTCACAAAAATCAGAAATTCTCTCTGATCTGAACAAAATGGACGGAATTGAGCTGAAGTCGCTTGATGTTGTACGGAAGAGGAAAAACTCTAAAAACCAATCAGAGCCTGACAACCTACATTCATAAAAATAAAGAAAACATAATTCTGCTGCCTGTAATCACATCTCTGCCTCTGCTTGCAAGTTTTGAAGCAGCTGATCTGTCTTCAGATCAAAGCAACAATCTGAATGTTAATTTCAGAGGAGAGATGTTAGCTCTGATGTTTCTGCTGTTTCGTTCTTGCTGAGACATAAAAGGAATCACCGCGTTTAATGGCAGGGTTATTTTTGCAGCGAAGAGAAGAAAAAGGGGTAGAAAAAGGGTGTAAAACAAAATAACTGTGGAGATGCCATTTGCTGTGTTAAGGAATCAGGATTAATATCGTTAATCGTTTGGTTGAGTCAGTGTCAACAACCCAAATTAGTGGAAAGAGGAGAAAAGCTGAGTGAACCCAGGGAGGGGAAATGAACAAGCAGTACTGGCGGCGCTTCAAATGGAAAAAAATAAATAAAACTACCAGAAAACAATAAGTGGCGACCAGCTGAAAGCCAAACATTTTCCACTGAAAGTCTGAAACACTGAGCTGGTTTTGATCCCAGAGTGCTTCATACTGGCACGGCGCACCGGTGTGTGTCTGAGCAGCAGAGATGCTCCCAAATGGCCCAGTAGTTGTTCCATCAATAAGCTGAACGGGGAGAAGCTCTGGTCGAGCAGACAACAGCTGGAGATAACCGCAACGCCGCCGTTCCCGCGGGAACAACAAAAATGGCCGGCTTTAGGCCGTCCTCCGTAAATCTGCTCAGAGTGTCAGCTGTAAATAACTCCCTTTATATTTCATAAAGTGTGCTGATGAGGCTTCCTGCCCAGCACGTTCACAGTAACTTTAATCCCTCTGAGATGACTAATGTGAGGTTTTTTTTGAACAGATTGTGATGAGTGCTGCAGTAACTAATGGCAGGAGAAAAGCTTTATCTTCGGGGATTAGAGCGGCTCTTAAAAGTGGACACGTCCCAGTTAGGAAAGGCAGCGTTTTTATGGTGGAAAATAACAAGAGCCAGGAAAAGTTTTACTGCATTTAATAAGATAAATATCCGGAACAACTTAGCTGAAAAGAAATGGATTAAACTATTCAATTTACAAGGAGCATTCAGTCCTATGTAGGTGCCACAAAATTTAGATTCAGATCTTTCTTCTTTGTTTGTTTGGACTCGATGCCAGCCTGAAATATAAAATCCCTCTTTATCTTCAACTTTGCAGCAAACACCTGAAGGTTTTGGGTCCAAAATGATTTGCTTGGAAATCTATCAAAATGAATAATATTCATTAATATTCATGTTATGATGCTTGGTTTAGTTTTTTGGAGGAAATACTAGAAACGTGGCGCAAAGATTTAATTTTAGATGAATCGGATCATAAAATCGGCTTTCATATTTAATTTTAGTCACACCGCGATGGAAAAATGGTTTTCACAAAGAAAACAATCAGTTGGTGGTTCTGGTACTTCCTCAGAGCCAGATTAGCCTATTTTCAGCTAAACTGTACAGGATATCAGTCACATTAAAAGTGGAAAACACTGCGATGATTGAGAAAAGTCACCAAAATCAAACAATTTGACCCTTTTGAGATCCACATTAGAGGAATCCCCGACTCAGCTGATATAAAAGCATGTAGCTTACGCTCTCCTTCATTTCCTGCAGGGTTCAGTGACACAGAAGGACAGGAGGACTAAGATTGGTCCATGAAGGAGACGACTGGACGCAGCAGCAGTGCTGGAACCGAGCAGACAGCGTGACAGCAGCAGTGACCCACCGCTCTCCTCTCAAGTCAGGGGTGTCCAAACCTTTTGTCACCTTTGACAAGATCACAGTCGAAAACTAAAGACTTCAAATTGTTCACGTTTCCTGTTTTAAAAGAAAGGAATCTAGTTTTCAGCTTATTTGGCTTCACTTGAACAAGTTTATCCCCAGCCTGTTGATCACTTGTTGATCGGTTTAGCCAAGTTTTATGAGTAAAATAAAAGCTGATTTGGGTGCAGCAAAGTCAACGTTTCAGTAAGTTGATTTTGTTTAGTTCTAAATAAGTTTAGATATGAAAAACTAATACTTTGTGCCACATTTAACATTTTGCATTGTGAGAAAATGATGTTGGTAATGATTGATTTTACCCTGATTACAAATAAAATGTCTCCTGCATCAACCACCTGTGCTGCACTGAAAAAACACAAAATTTTACCAAGTATTTTTGCAGTGCGAACAGATCAAATTTGTATTGTTCTTGAACAAAATCAGCCATGAGCCACAAATGGCCCTCGAGCCTCACTTTGGACACCCCTGAGTTAGGTTGTGTGTGTGTGTGTGTCGGTGAGTAAAAGTCGTGGCCATACGCTGGTTTTAATCGTGTTAGTCCGTGAACCAGACCAGGGTAATAACATTCATGGAACAGGTTAAAAACACAAGACAAAATATCAGCAAGTTAGTAAAATTCTTACTAAGAATGTTTTATTAAAATAAATGCCAAGAGGTTAATAAGAAAAATAACAGCATACACCATGAAAACTAAATGCAAGCATGTAAAAATACTTATGACAAGGAAACTAATAAAGTCGCTAATGAGTTAAACAAGCTGGGAGTCGGCAAGAAAAACAAAAATCTAACAGAGAAGAAGGCAAAACTCCCACAGGAGACAGGTTGAGATGGAGAAGAGATGGTGGGAGGGCAGGGACTCATAAAAATAAGAAAAAAAAACACTCAGAAACATGATTAATATACATATAAAATGAGATTAGAAAAATACATTATAAACCTGTAACAATGGCTGTTAATTACATTATCATACATGTAGTAGGCAGGCCAGAGAGAATACGGTAGGTATAGAGTCAACCTTTCACCTGATGGACTTATCCAGCCTTTCACAATGACACAGCATGGTGGAACATTGCAGAGGGGATTTTCTTAATACTGTCAGATGCTGATTTGCCATCTCTTTCTCCACGTTAATATTGCATTTCAATTTAAACTAATAATAACACTGAAGTAGAAAACAAAAAAGAAAATCATAATTCATTGACCTTTTGGTGTAACAGCGAGAGAGAAAACCGACTGCCGACGGCTCTGTTGGATCCCACAATTTCTCCATTTCATTTTTGTTTTTTCCACCTTTCAGCAATAAGCTGTCAGTCGTTTCAACAACTGGAAACTATCTGGCTGTGAAGCAGGTGCTTGTTTCATTACCCAGCGCTTCCTTTGTCCATTAGAAATCTCATTACTGTACTGATAGTTTGTTGTCAAATTGACACGGAGATATGTGGACCGGATGACGCTGTTCAAACAAACATTCCCCGTCCGGCTCCCTGAACGCTGCGCATGTTTCTCGGCTCGTCATCAGAGCGTCTCGTGGCAGACTACTTGGTTGCTAATGGCAGTTCAATTTGTTCGAGATACAAAGTAAAACCCAAAGAAATAAGACAATAATTCATATCATCAATAAAACCTAAATTAAAAGACAAGATCTGCTCGTGCAGCAGAGTAAAGGGCCATCAAGTGAAGGAAAAGGAAAACTTAAAATCATTTTCAGGAAGACAAAAACCATGGCACATATTTTAGCTGGTCAAAACGACTGCTATTCTTGTTGCATAGAGTAACTCGGGCGGCGCCGCACTGCGGCGGCGGAGGCCCAGCTCGTCTTTTTCCGAGCCTGTAACACTCGCCGTTCCTCTCTGCGCCATCTTGGTGGGTGCTGGATATCCTCTTTTTTTTTTCCTTTAATTTGTTTCATTTTAAAACACAACTGGAATACTAAAAAACAGAAACCACTGTTGATAAGGCACTTTGATTCGATCCTCTCACGGTTCTGACTGCTTTAGTCTTTCCTTTCTCCAATTAGATTCCAGGCCACGTTTTCTCACCCACTCGCCTTCGGTTTTCCTCCGTCGGAAACATTTTTTGTTAATTTTTTTATTATTATTATTATTATTATTTTATAACTGCAAGTAATGTATCAAAAGCTAAAATTGCCAAAAATAGATTGATTTTTTTCTCATCTCCAGCACCCTGTAAAATTATCTATTTTTTGTTCTCATCTGTATTTTTATATGCATTGACAGATATCTACATTTTTATATATTTATATATATTTATAGATATATAAGACGTATGTATAAAGCAATTTGAACAGGCAGGCATGGCTTTCACATCCTATTTTTTCTTGAGATTTAAACAAAGGATGGTGGGCTCAGAAGCTGGACTACCATCAGAGGGAGGTGTGACACATTGTGGATGCACTTATGGATGGTTTGGCATATGTTAGGTTTCATTAGTAAAATCATTAAAAGAATAATATGCAGAAAGGTCAGGATTATGTCGACCTCATGCCCCAACTTACACACACATAACACAGAGGACAAAAAATGAAAACTAAACTGAAAAAAAGGAGAAAAAAATCCACTGTAGTAGGAATAAATCTGCAAACATTGGCCAAAAAAACAACAAACAAACAAACAAAACAATAAACCTCTTGCGTGTCTTTTCTCCCGGCACTTCACTATAATCGAGTAGCATGTAATTTTAGTGTTAACTGCCTGTTTTGACCTCAGGAAAATAAGAACAAATAAAACTAAGTGGGAAGGAAGGAAGGAAGGAAGGGGTAAAACTCCTGTTCCAGCTGAAGGCAGGCACCCAAACTAAACATCACAAAGAGATATTAGTCACTGAAAACCCTTTGGCTAAATACGCACACAATACTTTTTTTTTGTTTTAATCTTTGTGATCACAGCTCAGCTAACTCATCGAGATATTCTTCTAAATACATCAGGCACTGGATAGTGGATATAGTGTGGATGGGGCCCAGGTCCCCGAAGCCTCACCCCACTTTCGTTGTAGTATTAATCAAAAACACACACACACACTCACACACACACACACACACACAGACCCATCAACCCAAGCTAACCCCTCCCATCACGCCTTTCGTTTCCAGCCTCAAACGCTAAAACTCTGTTCTGACTTCCAGAGATAACCACCTGCTTTGTGTCAGTGACTGAAGCTAATTAGTTCAATCTGAACTGAAAAATTAAAAACAATAAAAGTGGAAAAAAAAGCATTAAATCAAGACAGGAAAAAAAAAAACATAAATCATAAAAAAAGCTCTTTTTGCAATCGTTTTAGCCATGCTTTAAAAAAATAAACAGACAGAAAGCCATTTAGAGGGGCACACCCAGAATGTGTCAGCTCATAATTACAAGCTCAACAACTGAAATACATGTTGGGGGGTTTGGTAAAAAAATGACAGAAATTAAACACGTTAATGCAAGTGAACGTTCCCGTTCCTTCTGTTTCTTTCTCCGCCGCGGCAGGCGGGGGTCTGAGGGGCGGGGCAGGCGGGGGGCGGGGCTAAAGGAACGTTTGGGGCAATTTGTGGGTGATGCCTCCAAAACCCAAACGGTCTGCGTCTCAGACTGGAGACGGAGAGCAGAGTGAGGTCACCTAATCAGAGTAATTAAAGGCGGCTGGGTGGTTGGGTGGGTTGGTGCTTTATTGCTTCATAATTCAGTGCAGATTCATGAGTAATACCACAAACAGGTCCGCCCGGTGCGTGATTCATGAGGAAAAAGAAAGAGAACGAATGGGAACTGAACTAATGAACAGAGGAAAAAAATAAAATAAAATGAATAATCCACAGCTGTGTTGGTTTTTTTTGTTTGTTGTGTTTCAGTGAAGAGTCTGCGTTGGTTTCTATCTTTTTGTCAGAACGGGTTAGGGTAACTGTACGGACAGGCGCCTCTCTCTCTGCCACTTGCGTCCGAGAGGCTAGCAAAAGGCAATTACCAGTTAACTGATCAGCAGGCAGGCTTGGGGCGGCTCGTCATTGGGTGAAGAGTTCAGAGGTCAGAAGGTCATGTGTTAGTTGCCGGTGGCGGCTAGGTGGTTAGAAACAAAAACAAAAACAAACAGAAACAAAAAAAGATAGAAAGGATATTAGTGTCAGCAAGAAGAGACTGGAATGACATCATTTTAACAATAAAATGAATGCAATCTCACATGTGGCCCCTCCCAACCCGCTGCTATGAGGTGACCCTAGCCTGAGCGTCGTGATGCTGCTAAGCCACACCCCCCGATTCAGGTCGCTAGGCGGTCGGTTTAATTTAAGCGCACGCTGCCCCCGAAACCACAAAACAGAAGCAAAGAAAAGCCGAACCAAAGAAATTAAATTAATTTTAAAAAACAGACAAAGAAATGAACAAAAATCTAGTGTTTTAGTGTCTTTCACAAACAGTGTGATTAGTGGTAAGCTGATCAAAATAACTAAAGTTACGAGGTGCAATAAATAGATGAATCAATGCTTTCTGATTCTCTCTCTCTTTATTTCGCAGTATAATTTTATAGAATATAAATATACACAAAACCATAAATACATTTGATATAAAATGTTCCAAATATAAAATGACAGTACCTCGTGTACAACTGAAATATCCCAAAAAAAATAAGTATTTAGCTTTTTTTTCTCAATAAATTTGCAATACACTGCAGAGAACGCAAGCTACCTCAGCTAATGTCTGCGCGCGTCTATCTTTTCTAGAAAAATAATAAAGAAATTTAAATCCCGTAGGCGAAATGGTGGCTGGCAGCAGCGCAGCTACTCGTCTCTCAGATACAGGATAGAAAAGCTCCCCTTTGTCTTTGCTCCTTATGAGCAGAGGAGATAAATGATGGATAGGAGCAAGTTTGCTCCCTTTTTTATTTTTGGCTCTAATTTCACATCAGAGGAATGTCATATTAAACTCTGCCTGCAAACTATTCGTCTCTTAGCTTCACAACTGCGTGAACCGAATCTCTTAAGATCGTTTTTGCCTGAGCTTTGACTTAAACACACACTGTCACTGTTCAGTACATGTAAACAAAATGTGCATATCACACGCAACCATTTAGCAGGTGTGTGGATGTACAGGTGCATCTCAATAAATTAGGATATCATTTATTTCAGTGATTCATCTAGCATATTGATTCATGACACGCAAAGTGACATTCTGTTTATTTCTGCTTACAGCTTACTTTCTGCTAAAGAAACTAGCTGCATTTCCATTGGCCATATAATTGCGCAAGTTAACATTTTGAAATTAAATCCGACTGATGGAAACGCAGCAATTTTGAAAACTCTCGTTTTTTGGTAAGTTTGGCTTTAGGGTGAGATAAGTTTTTTTGTCCATATGGAAATTGGTTTATTTCACAAAACTGCAATGGAAACACTTTATTCATACGAGTCACATGATCAATAGGAGCCATATTATCGTAAAGTTCAGTGGAAGAAAAAAATGTTTGGCCACAATAGCCACTGCCAATAATAAAAAAATGAATGGAAGGAAAACGTGTGGTAAAAAACATGCTTAAGCAACACTTCCAAAACTAGCAAAACCTGCTTTAGTCTCCATTTTATCACAGCAGGTAGTTTACCAGCAAATTAATCTGGCCTAATCTCCAGATTAACAATCAACAGAAAGACACCAGACCTAACAGTGCAGAGAAACTGAAGGCCAATGTTAAAGCAACCTGGGCTTCCTGAACACCTCAGCAGAACCATGCTACGCTGCACTGGTGCAGTAAATCATGCAAAGCACCAAGTACTGAGTGCCATACTGGATATACCATTACATGCGGTCAGTAGGCTCACATTTCTGTTTTAAAATGCTTAACATTCAAACGTTGGGGTTTTCTTTAGCTGCTAGTGATAATCATCAGAAACCATGGCTGTGTTCCTTGCGTTTCCAGAGCGATGTCAGAGCTCCCCAGTCGGCCATCTTGTTTGACAATCGTGTTTTACAACTTCTATGTATTTGAAGTCTGTCTAAGGATCAGAGCCAGACTATGATTTTTACACGAATAAAGTTGTAATATTGTGTGAATGAAGTAGTAATTTATACAGAACTCCCATGTGAAAAATAAAAAATTAAATTGATGAATATTGAGCATCTTGTGAAGTTGTACTTTGGTATATGTTTTACATTCAACACTTAATAAAAATATTAAACATTTAATATGTCAGCATCAAACTATTATCTGCAGCAGGACTTTTAAATTATCACACAGCTTCTAACTGTCTGTTAGATAGCTAAGCTTTTTTTCCTCGTTCAATTTTTTTTCCTAATAAAATTGCTAATATTATGACTAATTCTCATAAGTAAACAATAAACGGCCCAAATACTCTGTCATAAAGGTCACTGAAGGGACGATTGAAATAGGAGCCATTATAATCGTAAATCTGAGGTTTTATTTTTATACCATATTGCCCAGCGCTACCAGAAATAAACACTGGAAACGCGTCACTTTGTGTGTAATGGATCACTATAATAAAAGGCTTTAATTTTCTTACTAAAATAAATTATATTTTCAACAATATTCTAATTTATTGAGATTCTCTGCATAGGGCAGGTAAAGTGGGGGAGGAAAACAAATAAAAATAGTACAATACAGACAATGTACAAGTTTCTGACTAAGGCAGTGAGGCATAATAGGCATAATATTCATATAAATGCATCAGTCAATAGCAAAATGTAGCTAGGAGACTAAACTGACCTCTGTCAGCGGTCACAATCCTTTGGTAAGGATGGACCCGCGTGTCATGCCGTCTCACTTTAGTAGCCATTGCACCTAGATTGTAACAGGTCCACAAGGTTAGAAACCGTTCACTTTGAGGAAGGAAAAACAACAGTCATCTTTTACAGTAACAACATTCACATTTCAACCATTAGGACTTAATATGCTTGGATTACACAATACAATTAACATAATACAGATTATGGTACATATACACAACACATATATCTTTTTTTTTCTTTTTACAAGTAGAAAAACTTGGTAGAAAAAAAATAATACATCTTTTTGGAGATTTGCTTTAAAAACTGTATAACTTAAGTACTAAACTTCCACAGTGCTCAGAGATATATGTGGTGGTAAAGAGTGGGGGGTGCTGGGCTGTCTACAGGAATAATGTGAATCTCCCCGCGGGATCCAGAAGGGAACCGAGAGAAATTTGTCTCTTTATTTTGAAAGGTGGGGAAATCCAATCCAGCTCCGATGGTAATTGAATCGTGGCAGACACCACCTGCCTCTCCACCTCTCCTTCATTTTCCTTCCAGCTTTTCACCATTTCTCTCCTGGTCAATCTGCTCACTGACGGCACAGCCAGTCATTTTCCACCTATATCTGTCAACACTGATTTTCCCCTTGCTGCAGAGGTTGACACGGCTTCATATGCATGACACAAACAAACTGTTTGCGTGTCGCAGGACGTGCAAGAGTTATTAAAAAAAGTGATGTGTGCAGGGATTAAAACGAAAACAGAAAGTCTCCCAGAGAAAGCAGAGCCATATGATTTGAGATCTAAATTCAACAAGATTGTTGTTCTGAAGCTGACGAGTTGTGGTTGTGTGTTTACAGAGAAACTAAAAAGTCTACACACCTCTGGAAACAGGCTATGCTTCTTTTTAAGTAATGACTCCAAAACAAATAATTTCACAACATTTTCCACCTTGAATGTGGCTTTTTATCTTTCTAACACCTACAGTGTCTCCTTTACTCAGCTCCCTAAGTAGTTTCACAGAAACTCGCACCTCAAGACTTGTGAACAAAACAATGCACATGTTGTTAATGTGCAGGACTCATTTGGATCATCGGTGTTAAATGGCACCAAAAGAGAATTAAATAGACATTTGGGCCAGTGCTCTGTTTGCAATCAGTGAGATTGTTTCTGATACCTCCAAAGTTTCAAGCCTCTTGGATCAGAGCTGGAACGGCCTCAAGGTAACAAGAGATGTCCAGCTGAGGTCATTCATAACTCTCAGAACTTTACTAAATGTTCTCAGTCACACTTCATCCACAAAGACAGTTAGTGGACAATCATGTCAGAATATTCAGGTACTGAATGCCAAACCTCCAGCTCACATCATCAAAACAACATCATGTCCACAGTGAGGCATGATGATGGCTGCATAATGCTTTGGGCCTATTCTTCTTCCTCTCGTGCTGAAAATACGTCAAGGCGGAAGGAATTGTGAAAAAGCCCAAATCCAAGCCAATGTTGGCACAACAGGAAGTAACAGGAAGAGGAATTTCCTCTTACACCTGTGGTGTCCGAGATGAAAGCACAAAAATGATTTCCACAAATAAACTTCTTGTGCCTTTTTAATTGTCTGGTCAATAATAAACTAAATGTGCAAAGCTTTATTGAAACGCACAAAGTAAATACTGTACAGGAGCCAAAGCACACAAAGTGTTCTAATAACTATCAGAAAGTCATACTGTTTCCTGAATTTTTTGGGTTGACTGTGGGCCAAGATATTTCTTCTGCACTTTGGACATCATCGCCTTACAGCACGGATCCAAATGAACAAAAGAAAAGCTTCAACAGAGGAGGGCTGAAGTCTGGAACGGCCCAGTTCAAACACACACCTAAAGAAGGTTGTGCAAAGGAAATTTTCTCTCAATCTGACAGATTTGGAGCATTTTTGCAAAGATGAGAGAACAAATGTTGCCATGACAACACTTCAAAGCAAAAACATAGAGCATAGCACTATAATAAAATCATTTCCATACTATAACTTACTGTAGTATGGAATACATTATAGTATTATTCCAAACAGTCTATGGCCTGTTTTTCACTGAAATGACTGATCTGTGTCTGATTCTTCCAGAGGTGTGTAAACTTTTTATATTCACCAAGCACAACTCTAAAGAAGCCGACGACCAACAGAACTGCAAGAAGCAAAGCCACATCCGTGAGAGTGTGTGAACGAGAGGTGTGTGTTGCTGAAGGCACCGATCGATAGTGTGAGTAAATAAAATGCACTAAGCTGCTGTAACCCTGCGAGTTAAAGAGAGAAAAGCCAGTCAGCTGTCCCTGCCTGTTCTACACATGTTTCCCAGCGGCACTCATGACGCTCGGGTCAACTAAAAAAAATATATATTAAAAAGCTGCCGGCATGTGATCTTAGAGACATTAGAGGAGTTTGTGTCAAACAGAAATCCGCACAAACTGACAGAGGCTCTTTTGTCTCAACCTGGGAGCAACATTCCTACAGTCCTTAGCACAACATATGCTGCACATGTCAGAATATTCAACAGATGTCTCTTTGGTAGCAGATGTGTTGAGCTTTAAGCACCATTGAGAATAAGAATAATACGTGGAGCTAAATATTTAACTGTCCCTCCTGACAGAAACTAAGGAGGATGTCAGGTAAAAAGCGGAGAGAGCTCAAGTTTAACAGGGGTGAAGCTAAGACGATGTGAGAAAGGGAGGGGGGAGAAAAAAGGGCATAGTGGAGGAATTTAATGAACATCCCCAGTGGGAGCGAGAGAGGGACCGTCTCTAGGCATCAAGGCCTGGCTGCCCGCGGAGAACAGCGCGCAGAAATGATTTCAAAAGCTGCAGAAATCCGAGGGGATCTGCCGCCAGACTGAATATGCCTCCAGGCCAGTGCATGAAAAGGTTAGAGAGCAGGCTGCATGTATGAAAGTGTGTTTCTGTCAGTGTGCCTCACTTCATACTGAGGCAGATTCTGCTTTAAACCTTGCAGAGAAGAGGCGATGTAAACCTGAGAGCGGATTTGTTTGGCCAGAGTGAAACTAAAAACAGTGAAATAAGCTCACTTTTGGAGTAAAAAGAGACTTCAACAGCCCAGCATTCACACTGTAACGTCTGCCCCCCTTTCAGTATACTGCAGTGTCCGTATGAGGCATCACCAAGAGCTCCACCAGCACATCCACCCTATCAGTTTATCTGTTTTTCACCTTCAGGTGGACACAACATATTTACCTTTCAACAAGTCCTGACTGTGGCTCATGGCAGCTGCGTCCAGCACCCCGACTCCGGGGTAGAACAAGCTGCCCTCGTGTCCAGGCTGGCTAAAGTTGGCCGCTGTACCCGCTGCACCCAAGCTGCCCCAGGCTCTCTTACCTAGAACCCCACTGTGCTCGATGGGGTACTCCAGCAGCGAGGTGGGTGCCAAGGCGTAGGGGTACTCATAAGGGGTGGTGTAGATTAGTCCGCCATCTGGTGTGGGAGGCACCAAGGTGGGGGTGCCATTGGGCAGCATAGCGGCCATCTGAGTGGGCCGGATGAGGTTCATGATGGGGGCCCCGGCCGGTGTCGGGGGCCGGAGTGCCGACGGAGGCAACACCTGGCCCGCGGGGGCCGCTATGAGGCGGGGGCCCTGAGTGGCCGCCGCCGCTGCTGCAAGAGAGAACGCAAGGGGGGCTGCCATAAGCAAGAGAGCAAAGGACAGGCGCAGAAAGAAAGAAGGAAGACAAAGTGCAGCGTGGTTGGTCAATATCACAGGTGGACAGAAAAAGGGTGGAAACACAGAGGAGGAAAAGAAAGGTGAATGGGAAGGAAGGGGGGAGGAGGGGACAAAAAGAGGAGAGGAGCAAAAAGGAAAATTAGTCCATGCAATGATCATGGTGGTGAACCACAAAAGCGACAGTCTGTTGCAAAAAAAATGTAATCAATACAACAAATCAACACAGCCAAAAATAATTTAAAAAATGAATCAAACCCCCCCACACCAAAATACAGCTGTGACCCACTGGAAGCTTCCCATCACCACAGCAGCTCCAACCTTAAGGGGAACAGCACAGTGAGGGACAGACACACATGGCAACAGAAATGACTGCAGACCACACCAATTAAAACAGCCTCAGCTGAGACACTGTGGGCTCATCACACAAAGGTTGATATCGCAACATATTGATGATCAATTCAATTTAAATGCATTGTTAGCAGTCAGCTTCTGTTGGGTGTGAAAAACACGTTTTAGCAGTTTTCAGTGCTTCAGTGACTGCAGGTGGTGGCTTAGCTTAATGTAACACAAAAAGGAAACAAATAAATAAAGAAATGCTTAAACTGATCAATTAAAATGCAAATTTCACAGATTGAAGCGCAAATGTGCAGAATAATTAACTAGAATCATTTGAAATGAAAGCAGAGATCGCAAAGAAACATGCACAGGTTCTGGACTGGGCTGGTGTAAAAGCTCAGTGTTAATGAAACCAGGTGACTGACATGCAGAATCAAGCGGATGGAAACAAGTGAGGAGGATGATGTACATGTCGCATGTTGACCATTCTAAATATCATTAAAATGTTTGTTTCAGTAATTCATTTCAAAAAGTGAACCCACTACAAGAGGGACACATTTTGAGTGCTAATTCAGATGATTGCAGCTTAGAACTAATGAAAACCCATAATTAGATTTCAGAAATTAGAATAGAAACAAGGCTTTTAATACAGTAAAAGTTAAACACAATGTCCATTTGCTGCACAGTAAAAGATCTCAATACTTGGTCTGGGCTCACTTTGGATTAATTCACACCTTAAGAATAACTGCAAAACACTTGCTCAAGATTCAAGGAATTATAAATGCATAAAAAATATACAAAGCCATAAAAATAGACTCACTTTTAATATTTAGCAACACTACAGAACCACACATGGGATGTGGGTTCAGTCTAGTCAGTTTGTCCTTCCACTCAACTTTCTACTAATCTTGTTGGTTACCTTAATCCAGCTTATGTAGAAGTGATATATCCCTGAATATTAATTTGGGGGTTTTATTTTAAATTATTAAAATCAACAGAAATAAACACTAGGAATTCATACATTTTGGTAGAATGAATTGATTTAATGTATAATTTTCACTTTTTAAAAAAATGAAATACTGCAATAAATGATGTTTTTGATGATATCCAATGTACGGAGATGTATGTATGGATAACAAAGGGCAGGATGAATAGATAATTGTTGAGAGGAAAGAAACATATAAACACAGAAATGGTCCTGGATGTAATTCAGAAAAAACAATCTGACTGTTTAGAAAGCTTGTTAATCGTCTGCTGTGGTCTAAGTTAATGTGACAGCATGAAAACACTAAATCTTGTTATAAATTAATCTGCTGTTAGTTCACAAGTCAGATGAACTTCTGGTTTGGTTATATATGGTGTGTTATGAAGATATTAGCCATGTCTGCTGTCTAATAGACTTACGTGTTTTGACATTGTTGTCTCTGTATGTCCCGTTGAGAATAGCCAGCTCCATCAGCTGCATCTTCTTCAAATTGTCTTCACCCTCAGCCTGAAACAGACAACCAGACAAATATTTATACATTTATATATATATTTCAGCAACAGACTCCAGACCTAATCCAAGTTGGAGTTGAAACAAATGATTATTTTAGCAATGGTTCACTCTATAAATTAATCTGATAATTAATCAATTAAAAAAAACTGGCACATTATGCATATTTTTCATTAAACCACTTAAGTCTTTTATAAATTTATTCATAGATTCAAATACATAATTAAACTTTTTTTAAAAAAAATAAGGAGACCATTTTATTGCCTTTAGTGAACTCTTAATCATTTGTAGCACAGGATGCATCTCCAGCTAAAAAATACTTCCAATGCTTCCTAGGGCTGATTTGTTAATTATTTTTTTTGAATAATTTATTAGAAAAATTTGCTTAATAGGAGATTTGTAAAATGTACATAGCTTTTACACAGTTTAGTCTTAATTACTGCTTTTAAGTCTGTTGTTCTTTGAGTCTATATACCCCCCCAGTTAATGAATCGATTACTAAATTATATGGCGATTATTTCAGTAATCGATTAATCACGATTAATCGTTTCAGTCTCAGTCCCAACACAGTGAAGGAACCTACATGGCAGGCGGCCCTGTTCTCCCATGGAGCCGCCGAATCGCTTCAACACGACATGTTAATGTTCTCTACAAGCACAGCCTGGACAGGGCTTAGTCAAACATGGATGGGGATAAGCTAAAGTGCCGTTGTCATTCCAGAGTGGCTTGTTGTTGCTAAAATGCTGACAGAGACATTAAGTGTGAGAATGCATATTCATAATCCATATCAGAATGATAATTACTGTAATTTTCCTTGCTCCCTTGTGCGCAATCAAACTCGCAATAACCGCCCTAGCTAATGTCAGTCCTGTCAATTAATGTTTGGATAAATAAATACAAAAGCAGCAGCCACTGTCATTATTGCCAAATTAGGGAACTGAAATTATTCACGGAAAGCAATTAAGATAGCAGCCTCCCAACCCCTCACCCCCCTCTAACACCCAGCTCTCCCTCCGTCGCCTCAATCCCTCCCTCAGCACCTTGAAACTCCATTTCCCCTGGAGCTACCAGACACTCAATAACCATGACAACACAAAAGCCCCTGTAATTTCCCAGGTAGTGCATCATATTTAAGCTTGGCTGGTATGTGAATCATTTTCCAAAGTGAGGAGAACAAAAGCGTTAGCGGCAAGTTTCACTGACCTCACTCCAACCTTAAGTAACCGTCGATTTCATGGCTTTTTTGTATCTTTTTGCTAAACGCTTCAGTTCAAAACCACGGACCGGTTGCTCCACCGCATCTTCATGTGAACGCAACAGGACGGAATACAAGGCAGCCGACTCCGCTCCTCTATTCAGTGTCGGAGCGGAGGGCCTCTTCGACAAATTGGTAGTTCAGCAACAGCGTGTTGCATTCAGAGGATGATGAGGAAAGAATGGATGTGGAGGGGGAAGAAAAGGAGGGCTCAGAGTTAAGCCCTCCCTCGAGACGCCTCGTCAGCACAGCCACAGCGAGAGAGAGAGTGACACAGGCTGCTCTCCCCTGACTAAATATAAGGCTGCAGAGCTGTGTACTGTTTAGTCCATCACACAACTTCCACTTAATAAAAGAATCCTGCCTTCATTTCCTCTGCAGACATCTGACTGCTTTCTTTTTATAGGAGCACTTTAACAGGGTATCCGGAGGTTTCAGAAAGTCAACTTTAAGACTTTTTAAGGCCTTAAAAATGAACAGCTTGAATGAGCTTTAAGACTGAATAAACTATAAATGTTGGGGATGATTTGGGGATCCCATGGGCTCATTAGGGCTGGGAACAGAAATGAGCCAGTGGCAAAAACAAACACTGTTCACCCAGTTGGTGAGACTTCTGCACTTACCCGTGATAGACATGAAAAAAGTTAGCTAGCTAGAAAAGGGGTATATTAGCAGTTGGCTACCGACTACCACGAGTCACATAACGCACTGAAGATGCCTTAAACCTGTGCAATACAAAAATGTCCTGCAAGAAAAAAATAAAGCTACATATGAGATTACATAGGGCAGCCACAGCAAAATTTAAGACTTTTGATTAGGCTGAGCTACATTTTTAAATGATTTTAAGGCCTTAATTTTAGATCATGTTTAGTTGCTTATTTTTAATGTTTTTATCTTTACCTTTTCATTTCTTTTTATTTCTCTTTCTCACCGTTTCCTTTTTAATGCTTCCTTAAAATCTCTTTCTCTCTCGCACTGTTTATTCAATGTCACCTGCTGTTTTTATCTTAATTATGTGAAGCACTTTGAAATGCCTTGTTGCTGAAATGTGCTATACAAATAAAATTTGATTGATTTATTGATTGATAAATCAAGTTAGGGCTTTTTATGGATGTTTAAAATTATATCCCACACATATGTAAGACAGATTTATACATCAAGAGAGATAACTCATTACAATGATCCTAGTTAGATTGCATCTTTATAATATTTATTTATGAAAAAGTCCAGCACACCTTGACCACACCATTCTGTGTTTTCTCTGAAAAGAGTCAGCAGTTGTTTGAAAGTAGGCCAGGCCAATGGAGAATAAGAAGTTACCATAAAAATTCTGAACAATATATTTGTTGCTTTCACAAGTTGATTTTTTTGGGACTACATTTATCTTTGCCATGGTGATGTATAGAAAGCTGCATGAGAAGGATTATGGCAGGGAATCTGCTTTGCTCTGGGTATCAGAAAACACGAACCTGCTGCCCAATGGAAACACAGAAAGAAACGGCAAACATCACAACGTTTTCACATTTAAAGGGTTGTTGGAAGAAAAAAATGGAAAAAAAAGAAGCTCGGCAGCAGAAAAGTTAGAGAAGCTTATGTGCATCTGTGCATTTTATTGTGACAGACGTGCAGGTCTGCAGGGGTTAAACAGGCAGATCCCAATCCAACCTGGTCTGTGTATGAGGCAGCTGCCTGTTGAGAGCAGAGAGACAAAATAGAGAGCAGAAAGTCGGGGAGCTCAGATGAGGTGAGAGCTGCTCTGTGGAGAGGCTCAGCGGAGGGCAGAGGATACAGCTTCATGTTCACTAAGAGTGAACAGCTCTGAGATATGGAATAAGATCATTTATGACGTGAAGTTAGTAAACCAATAGTTCCTCTCTTATTTTAGGCCATACTTTTTCACATTTAAATTTTGAGCCTATTTTTGAAATTTAAAAGAAACGCTTACAGTAAAACGCTCTTCAGATGATGGATGTGTAGATGGAAGGAAGCACAATAAGTCGGTGGATAGATGGATTATTGAACAAAGGATCTTACAAATGAATGAAATGAATACATGAATTGACAAAAAAACTAATTAATAAATGTTAGCAGACCATAAATTGCTTGATCAGTGATTTGAGTTCATATTGGGCCTAAAAAAATTCAACCCAACCCCAAAGTAAACCAACATATTTTTTTAAAAAGCTTTTGCTAATTTTGATGAACTAGTCTCTTGTTGTGAAAGAGGAAGGATCAGCTGCGTAAAGAAGTGGATTTAGACAATGGAACATGTAAGGAATACAGAATTTTTTTCTACCAAACAAATGAAATTAAACTCTACTTTTCCATACGGCGCCAGAGTCCTTGAAACTCCCCCCACTTCCATTCAGCACTGTGATTCCTGGAAAGGTTTTTAGGAGTAGATGACAGCCTCAAAGTGAGTGAACACAGGATCACAAAGCAAACAAAGAAGCTGCCGACTCCGCTTTGGAGAAGCTGGGTTGACTTTCATCATGTTGCCTCATGTACGCTGGGCAAAAGCTCAGCTTTTACACAGCCAAGAAGAGCAGTTGACTGTTTAACGTCAACTTGCTCAGGGTGTCGTCACAATTAACACACTTCTCAGTCAGCATGCAGAAGCCATAATATGCCAGTCACTCAGAGGATGGCGGTGTTTCGATCCCGCAAGAGTTTGTAACGCTCCGGCTGCTGAATACCTGGGAGAGGGACGGATGCTGGATTAGAGGACGAGGGGCAACGAGGGGGGAAGTTTTAGCTTTTCCCTGCCGTTCACACATGTGTGCATGTGACAAACATACACACCCTCCTGTTGCTGTCCATCAGTGGAAAAGCCACTCAATAAAGCCGCTCTATCCACAAGAATCTGATTCAATCAATGAGGCCTATTTGTGAAATCAGCAGAGCGGTAAAAGCTATCAGAGACGAGCAAGACAGAGGGACGAGGGGAACGAGGGAGAAATAGGAAGGGAAGAGGACGGAGATGAGCTCCAGTAGGTGGGACATGTCCTACCTGACCAGGCTGCGATGGGGTCAGTTCACACAAACTACATCATCGTCATGTTCCTGTGTTTAGCGTTGAGGTCCCACGGCCTGATTTGGATGCAAATTAGGTCCATCTTAGTTGGGTGTTAAACTGTATGGGTTCTAGAATATCTCAGAGTTTTATGTTCAGAGACGTTCATCAGAACATATTTGATTAATCATACCAACTTAAGTATAAATAAGTATAAAAATGATCAAAGAAGCCAATCTGAAAGACCAACAGTACATGAAGTCATTAAAATCCAGTATGCTGATGGATTGTTGAGTCATCCGCATCAGTAGGTATTGAAGAGTCCATTACTGATCAATATCCATCTTTGGTGGGATTATTTCAATTTAAAATAATGAAAAAAGCAGCACAACAACATATTTAGAGTCTTCTACATCAAACACTTGTCATTTAATTTTATCTTTATTTCAAAACAAGTAAAGTTTTAGTTGTTTCCATTAACCAGACCAATCATTATTTTTGGTAGAAAGTAAATGAAAAAATGTGGGAGGTGTTGAGAAAGTCAACACACTCGATACTCCTGACATGCATCCATATTCTGATTAGAGTGAGACACCTATATCCGCGGGGATCGAGGAGCACAACCGCAAGTACTTGAGGCTTTCTCTAAAAATGCTTGTAGCTGCCAATTTTAATAGTTCAAACAGCAGAATTAAACCTCAAACCTTATTTCAGCTTCCCAAACTGAATTTTCTTTAAATATTTTAAATATACTTTACTGCAAATCAGGCAAATTTCCTGCAAATAATTTGGGGTTGTCTGGAAACACTAAACTGTAAATAGGCGGGGGTCCACTGTGTTAAAACTGATGGCAGCTTGGTCATTAATTTTGTAAAAATGTGTTTGGGAATCTCTCCAAGAAATCTTGTTGAGGCTCCTTACTTTGATGCCTCTTCTGACCCAAGCTTGTTACGATATGAACACATATACAAACTGCAGCTAAAGCCAGATTTCTGTTTATTGCTTTGTTTTGCAGGCGCGTTTGAAATACAACAAGAAACAGATGACCGAGTGTTTGTCTGCACCCAAACTCCCCTTCTGACGCTCCACTTTCAGGCCCTCTCTTTGCCAAGCCAACTGATGTAAACAGCCACTTGGGTTGGGTCGGCTGAATTCGCTCATGTTTATAGCCACGGCCGAGAGGTGGGGGGAATTTTTGCTCTATCTGGCAGGAGTGACTGCGAATGCAGCTGAGCTCAGAAAACAGAACGAAAAGGAAGGGAACAAATAAGTCTAGGAGGAGAAAAGGCCCACATAGCACGTATAAAAGGCAGAATGAAAGATCATCTTTGATTTAGTGAGGAGATGGAGAGAAATGGAGAGAGAAGAAAAGGACTGCTGGAGAATAGGAGACAAGAAAAGACAGAAAGAATAGTGAAAGCCAATTTGTCTGCTCCCCAGTGGCCTGACACTGGCTAAGGCCTGCTTTCCTTCCCTGGCCTCGCTGCCCGTCATCACAAACAGACGTGAGTGAGTGTGGACGCCCAACCTCACACACACACACACACACACATCTCTGAGTCCTCAGCAGGGCCAGGGTCAGACTCTCTCCAAACTACTCCAATTACCTGAGCAGTAAACACAGCCTGCCTGGCTGCCACCTGGGAAACAGAGGCTGTGTGTGCAGAGCCGAGAACGGAGACGGAGGAGCGGCCGACTACATGTACGGGGCTGGAACTGGTGGTACCGGTGCAACTCTACCCCTCCTCCCTGTCACCGCTCCCCTTGTGGTTCCTTCCCAAACTCCAACATCTGGAGGGAAATGATTACTCCCGCCAAGCTGCCAAGACGACTTATCAACAATTCCACACTCTCCAGAAGCAGAGGGTGAGAGAAGAGGAAGGAATGAGTGCTTGTAGCAGGCTTCAAAACATTTCCACACAAAATAAATTACTGACAAGAAGTTTAATCGATTCAAGTCGACTAAAGCAAACTTGGAACGTGGATGGCAAACAGAAATAAAAACATATGGAGCTAACTTTCTCCCGGCGACTGGGAGCGACTGTAAATACGACAACAGCTCAGTAAATAAAGTCAGAACATGCTGCTAAACAAATTTTTTCTTTAGGAATTACAGAGGAACCAAAATAAACCAATCCAAAAAAAAAAAAAAAAAAATTCTAAGATGAGACTTTTGATAATTGATGGAGTGAAAAAAACAAATGAGTTTTTTCTTTAATAAACATAACATTTAATGTCTGTGCTGGAGCACTTTATGTTCACACTTTAAAAAAAATAAATCAGTGCTGTACTTTCAAAGGGAATGTTCTTTCCTCTGTCTTGCTCCTTAGCTTTTGTGATCATATCTACCAGGGGAATTAGGCCTCAACTGGATTTTCTTTTTCCACCAATGACTCACAATGCAATCTCCTGCAACTCTCATCTCTTGCTTCCTTATACCTTCAGAGTCCTCAAGCAAAGCCTCTTTTTCTCCATTGCACACAGCTCTTTTAGCAGTGCCTTCCATTAGCCATGCAAAACCAACAACACACCGGCTCATTAGCATAGAAGGGAACCTGACTGCAGTCAGATTATTACAAACGTATCAGGGCTGCTCCGCCCCATTACTGTCAATCCTGCAGCTTAGCGAGGTACAGAACAGAGAGGCAGATTACAAAGTGAGCAGTGAACTGTTCTAATAAAGCCTTTATTTCTGCATCATAACCAAAGTCACTAGTGCAGACGCCTCAAACTGGAAAAGTTAGCTCTCTGCTGTCAGCACAGAAGTGTTTTCTTCTTCACTGCTGTGCTACTATGGCTACTCCATCTGCTATTTCACATTTCTATGCTTTTCCTGATTTACTTTTGGTACGATAACTGAAAGTTAAACATGTTGGTCTTGGTTATTTATTGGTTGTAAATGTATTTATGTTTAAGTGATGCTCACATTTTCCCAATGTTCATTAAGAATTCTTCTCTTAAATATAGATTTTTTCACAGATGGTCCTTTATTTCTCCATAAAGCACTTTGAGCCTGGATGCTAATAATAAAGTTGCTGTGGCTAGGATAACACTGAGCAGAATGCTCAAGAAAAGCAGTAATTTAATTGGAAAAGCACAATAGCTACTCAGGGGTCAGGAGAAATGGGCAATATAGGGTGGGAGCACAGTCTGTGCCCCAAACCTGGCAATAGTTCCTAGATCTATGGGGCTTATTACAGGCTTTTATTGGACTGCAGGAGAGTGAAGTGGGCTGCCCTGGTGCTGTTTGCTAACCCCATCAATATCTGCTGACAGACTTGTACATAGACTCAGTGGCACCAACACTAGAAAAGAGAAAAACAATGGGGCAAAAGAGAATTTGTCCTTCAACCTGTTACCTGCACATATAAAGACACAGAAAGAAGAAAAAGTTGATTTTCTCTAATAAAAACTTTGGCTTGTGGAAAACATTGACTTGTTGACCCGTACAGAATGGGCAGGGATTCCACGTGTTAATCATTACCAGCAGATCAGTAATAACCTAGAAAATGAAACCTAGATTTTACAACTCAATTTAGATAAATGACTCGAGCTTATCCATCTGCATCCGTTTTAAGGAACATCTGATGCCAAGTTGTGTCTCATGATATTTCCGTGTTGTACAGCCCAACAAACAGCTGTTAGTTTATCCTCTCCTCTCTTTTAATCATCAACATCTCTCTGCATGGAAATAAAAAAACTCTCCAACCTCTCACTCAATCTGCTCTTGCAACCTTTAGAGTAACCGTCCATTTTTGTTCCATTTCTCTCCCCTCTCTCCACAACCCTGCTTTTATACCTCATGCTGCCACACTGGCAGACAATGTATTGTTCTGTCGCCACGATCCTTTAATGCCATCCAATCGAGCGGGGAATATCTTGAAGGGATTTGGGCAGGGATGATTTGGGAGGTTTAAATGCTGCAAAAGGATTTGCATCAGATTCAGAGATCCTGACTCAAAGCAGATCACTGAAGCCTTCTCTTATAACAGAGATTTGAGGATCTCATGTGAGATGTTAATGCAAACCTTTTTGAAGGTTTGTGTGTGTATGCTGGCAAACCAGGATACATTTTGGAGACGCCTTCCTTAGGTTGGCATCAACAACAACCTATTTTTCTTATCTGTCTGAATTTCTCCAAATAACTAAGCATACTTCAATCAGAAGTAAAATTTGGTCTGTTTTGTCGCCCAATTTAATTGGGCATTTCTTAATTTATTGTTTTGCTTTAGGTCAGTTTGTATCAGTAAAATTATAACCATTTGCTGAATGTCAAAAAATGTGCCAGGTATAGATGTTAATCAGATTTGTAGAGTTCCATAATTCTCTGATAAATTTCCATATTTTATTAGATTTTTCCATGATGTCCATGAAGTAAACTTCTGACTTTGAAGAAAGTAAA